>JACEGR010009129.1:0-29507 GCA_014170235.1 Listronotus bonariensis
ACTATTAATTTTCAAAAATTTTCATTAAATTTATTTGCAAACTGTCAAATTTTAAAACACATGAACTAAAATAAATAATAACGAAATCAAAGGTAACATGACCGTTTGGCTCAGTTGATGTCGCGTTTACTGTTACATTGCATATATTGATATTTAGGTTTATTGTAGTAGGCACAAAGTATTAAAAAGTAACGTTTTTAACACTTTGTGTAATGTACTAGAATGGAGCACTTTACCTTAATGTTAACGATTAAAAAAAATCATTTAGTTTTAGTCTGTCCTGTAGTCCTAATAGTACAGGCAATGGAAAACAAGTTACCCTTGTTTATAATCCATAATTCGGCAGAGATTTGTTTTACAGATAGGTGCAGAATAACGTAATGAACTGAAAAAACGCAAAATACTTTTAAATATGGCGAACGAAAGTGCCGCCATTTTGCCAAAATCCGTTTGGACCTGTATCTCTGTAATCGTGCACTTGAGGCCCATAATTAAATAGTTAAATTCCAGACCACCTGAGAAGCATTCTTACAAAGACGAGACCGGACAACAACACATAGAATAACAACTGTGTCTAGCAAATTCCCTGTGAATGTGGTGAAGTAAACGTTGGGGAAACAAAAAGACCACTAGAAATTAAAATAAAAGAACACAAAAAACATACGAAACGAGGTGAAACATCGAGATTGGGCGTGGCCGGACATACATGGTCAAAGAGCACTACATACAGTGGTCAGAGGTCAAAATTATTTATAAAGAAGATCACTGGAAAATGAGAAAATTAAAAGACGCTGCTGTGATTTTAAACAACAAAAATGTATTAAGCAATCCCAGCATTATTATACTAAACATCTGGCAGCCGGTGCTGAACTGTGAGGGATCGGTCAAGCTTTGGTGAACGCGCATAGTATATAAGTCGTAGTTTCTTAAGAGTAGTTTTAGTTATCACTTGAAAACGGTTAGAGATAAATACCATCAGAAACGTCGGGTATCAGTTAAAAGTAAAGACAACGGTCCAAGAGTCAGTCCAAGAAAGTAGTTTTATTAAAAACATTGAACGCATTGTAACTACGAAAACATTAATTTAAGGAGAACAAGTTTAAAGAAAATTTATCGATTTAAAAGTTTGAGCATAGGCAATTTATTATCTAAACAATTATTAGCAGATATATCGGTAAAATGGTCAATGAACCAAGAGTAATAATCTCATAAATCGTGATCGGTAAGTGATGCGAAAAAATTAAAAGAAACAAGATAAAACACTTCACTGTTTATAATAGGGGTCCTTATAATTATGGGTCTTACTGCACGGTTACGGAGATACAGGCTCAAAGGATTTTTGCAAAATGGCGGTACTTCCGGTCGCCCTATTTTTAAGTATTAATACACGATTAACTTATAAATTTGTTTAAATATAATATTATTATTTTTTAATTCAAATGAATTTTAATTATTAAAAGGTTTGACATAAAAAAATGTTTATGTTAAATATTTAATTTTTTAAATGATGAGGAAAAAAATTAATAGGGTGAATCAAAAGCCTCAGCATTTATAGGGTATTCCAAATTATGTAAAAAAATTAAATCCATATTTACTCATCTGCACACTTACACTGCCTTCGCATCTATAAATACTCCTAATGTTTACGTTTATTTTATTCGTCAATCTTTCGCCAATAATAAGCCGATAGAAAGTTAAATATTGCATAGAACTCATAAAAGGAGTGGAGGATTTAAAATAAAATGATTTACGAAATCTTGTGTCAAATACTTGAAGGAAAAGCTTGCTTTGGTACTGATATATTCGCAATTTTGTACCTTGTTTACAAATAGACTAGCCCGAATGGGCGCCAATGTATCAAAAATATTCTCATAAAGCTGCAAAATTATATTCAGAATAAAATCCTGATTACAACGGTTCATGATGCCAGATCGAATTTTGGTCGGATTTATTTTGACAGTTCCTTTTACAAAAGCAAGCTTTCAAATTCAAATAGTATGCTATGCCGCCGTTCATTTGTTTCCCTAGTAGGCAACATAACGCTAAAAAACCCTACTAAAAAATGGCCGAGACGTTTGAAAGTGATTCTTTGCAATTATGGAGGGTAGAGGAGACGAGTACCATCTTTTATGGCGGACAAGTTAAAAAAGTGTCCATGGGAAGGAAGCAAATTAAGGTGGCGCCACAGTAGCAAGTAAAAAGATTTTAGTATTTCTCTCCTTTTTCATTTTGTATTATTCTGTCCCTTTTTATTTCGTATCTCACTCTAATAATTCATGCTCATTGGTTAAAACTTTTTCCCTGGCTACTGTGGCGCCACCTTAAGTTGCTGCTTTTTGATGTACACTTTTTATTACGTTTAGATGGTACTCCTCTCTTTTAGTCTCTATATTTCCAATGTATAAAAAAAAAGTAAAATAAATAACAAAGCTACATTATAAAGGGTGATTACGAAATATTTTGTTACTATTTTGTGTACAAATCAAGAATTGTGTGCAAAAAGAAGAGAGAATATAGTGGAAATGACGTTAGTACAATTTTACACTTTGATAATGATGGAGACGAAACGTTTTTGTCAAAAAATTCTTCCGTATACCAAATTTGGTCAAAATTTGAGTTTACACCACTTTCGAGATAATAACTGGAAAAATATAAAATGTAACACATGCATAAAGTGTCTTTTTTTTAATTATGAATTAAGCTCCCCTTTGTAAAAAAAGTATCACTTTAAACACTTGTTACATAAATTAGATAATAAAGTGCTCGCCAAAAAATGGGGACAAGGACAATTTTTAGCACCATATTTAACTTGTAGTAACTTTGGAAATAAAAATATTTTAAGCTACGGATTTCGGTATGTTAATGCCCATTTCGTTTAGATGACATGGCGTAAAATTATTTTTGAAAAATAATCAAATGTTCATGGCAGTTCATGGTCAATAAACAGATGCAAAATTACAAAAAGTTTAGAGGTGTGTGATTCCGACAATAATTTTTTTCGCATTTAATTATAGGTCATTAGTAAAGTAATATTAATATCTCCAGAAGTTTTTGCCAGTTTTTTGATTACAGCCCTTTAGACCCAGAGACACTACTAAACAAAAATGTTTCAAAACTTTGCTTCCAATATCTTTAAAACGCTGTAACTTAAAAACGGCTTTACCGATTTCGACCAGGTTTTCACATTCTGAAAGCTTATTTTCTGGTTCTTTTTTATTACCTAACCACTTAATTGGTAAATGGCCATTTCTATAAAATACAGGGGTCAAACAAAAGTAAAAATAAAATTGCACAAAATATGGCTATTGTTCGTTTTAAGCTATGACAATTGGGCTGTACGTTGTTGTTTGGTTTGAAATTTGGTCAATATGCAGCTTCGGTCAATACCTCTGGACGGTTTTTTACTTTTTCGATTAGTGCCTTTTGGCCACAGATAGCTACCAGGAAGATCCATTGTCCTAAAATGTGTCTTTGTGGATTTTTTGATGTGATCTGAAAATTTTAAATTAATTACTACTAAATGATTTTTTTTTTTCGTACAGGGTAATCAAACAAAACTGACTCTTTCAGTATACAGGGTATTTCAGATTTTAATCGGGAAAATTTAATAGAACATGAAAAATAAAAAAAAAAAGTCTATATAAACATGTATGTTTTAAAGCTTCGTTCTCGAGATACAGGGTGTTAAAGTTTTGGAAAAAATAGTTTTTTATTCATAGCTCAAAAATCCCTTGGCCGATTTTCCTTAAACTTGACAGGTTTGTTTCACATGATAAGAGGTATCATTTGATGTAATGAGATTTACCGTAATTATTGAAGTGGCGTCCCAGAGGGCAATCTAGTTAGTAAAGATGGAAAAATAATGGTACGCCACTACTTTTTTATAATTTTTATTTTTTTTAGATTAAGGATTTAAAAATACAACTTTTTGTTCATGTTTATTTTTCGTATCTTGCTTTGTTTTCGAGAAAAAAATAAAAACTAATACTTTATTGCTTGGCCCTATAGAAAAAATCAAGAAAAATACAACTTTTTGTTTTTAAATGTTCTTTCGTATTTTGCTTCGTTTTCGAGAACACAACGTAATAATAAAAAAAGTCCTGTTCTTTAGTGGCCTTCTAAAACATACATTTAATGTTTTCATTTTTTTAAATAATAATTGTTGCTTTACCCATACAAATGGATGAAAGTAAATTTAATTTGCATGCATCTGATGGACGAATCTTAGTTTGGAGAGAGAGTAATAAAAGGTACCGTGAGAAGAATATGGAAGCAAGGGTTGCGTTTGGTGGGGGTGGTGTTACTGTATGGGGTGGTATCATGAGTAATGGAAGAACGGAAATGGTTATTTTGATAGGTGAGACTATGAATGCGAATAGGTACAGGGATTTGTGTGTGAATGAACCTGTCAAGTTTAAGGAAAATCAGCCAAGGGAATTTTAAGCTATGAATAAAAAACTATTTTTTTTTCCAAAACTTTAACACCCTCTCTCGAGAACGAAGCTTCAAAACATACATGTTTATACAGACTTTTTTATTTTTCCATGTTCAATCGTCTATTAAATTTCTCCAATTAAAATCTAAAACACCCCGTATAATGAAAGAGTTAGTTTTGTTTGATTACCCTGTACGAAAAAAAAAATCATTAGGTAGTAATTAATTTAAAATTTCCGGATAACATAAAAAAATCCACAAAAGACACATTTTAGGACAATGGATCTGCCTGGTAGCGTATCTGTGGCCAAAAGGCACTAATCGAAAAAGTAAAAAAACCGTCCAGAGGTATTGACCGAAGCTGCATATTGACCAAATTTCAAACCAAACAACAACGTACAGCCCAATTGTCATAGCTTAAAACGAACAATAGCCATATTTTGTGCAAATTTATATTTCCTTTTTGTTTGACCCCTGTATTTTATAGAAATGGCCATTTACCAATTAAGTGGTTAGGTAATAAAAAAGAACTAGAAAATAAGCTTTCAGAATGTGAAAACCTGGTCAAAATCGGTAAAGCCGTTTTTAAGTTACAGCGTTTTAAAGATATTGGAAGCAAAGTTTTGACACATTTTTTGTTTAGTAGTGTCCCTGGGGCTAAAGGGCTGTAATAAAAAACTGGCAGAAATATCTGGAGATATTGATATTACTTTACTAATAACCTATAATTAAATGCGAAAAAAATTATTACCGGAATCACACACCTCTAAACTTTTTGTAATTTTGCATCTGTTCATTGACCACCCTGTAAACCATGAACATTTGATTATTTTTCAAAAATCATTTTGCGCCATGTCATCTAGACGAAATGGGCTTTAGCAAACCGAAATCCGCAGCTAAAAATATTTTTTATTTCAAAAGTTACTACAAGTTAAATATGGTGCTAAAAATTGCTTGTCCCGATTTTTTGGCGAGCACTTTATTACCGCAATCATGAAATGCTTTAAAGAAAGGTTGATATTCTTATTGTATATGGTTTGTATTGGGTATATGTATCTTTTGGTAACCCATCCTCTTAGACATTCTGCTATTATTAAAATTTATGTTCTCCATCTTACTATCTGCCTAAGGAGAACAAATTACATTATTTGTTGTGGGATAAGCAACATGTGTTTACAAACATGAAACATGATGAGATTAAACTTCGGATAGGGAGAATGCGAGACAGGGAAGATGTATTTAATTTAGGGTTTCTGACTATATTTAAGAAACACACAATGAAATATACCTAGCAACAAAAAACACCTGTAAACGATATTTTTATACGAAATTAAAACGCGGTATTTAATTAATTTGGTATGATAAAAAATGTATATAAAATTGCGTGTTTAAACTGCTTTGTTAATTCTACATTTTTTTCTTTATTATATATTTTCATATTATCAAAAATACAAGTAAGTACTTTACTTTTAATCAAAAATTATATTTTACCTCATTGATGGCAAACAACGTGTCTACTTAATTTGGCCCCATATGGCAAATTTTTTAAATTATTAATTTTAAGAAAAAAAAAAGGGTTTTTCAATAAAAGTACTGCATGGTCTAAAACCCAAAAGACAATTATTAGATATAAGTTTTTGCAGTGATATACGACGCATGTCAAAAATATGAATTTCAACATAACATTCGGTGTTTTTAAATGGAACACCCTGTATATTTTATCATTGGTTGGAAGGTCTTCCTAAAATTTACAAGAAATACAACATTTGATGTATGCATTTTTTGACAGTTTCGGAAATATAGTCATAATCGGGATTTTTTAACGAAACCCCTGTATATTATATTACCGTTGCAAATATATTTAAATGTGGTTTAAAAAATAACACATTTAATATATTTATGTCTTATAGTTTTGGAAATATGACCATATAATTCCAAAAAAGTAAATATTTTAAATTTGGTAAATTCTTTAAGGTCTACACAAACCTGAAGATGGCTATATTTCCGAAACAATGACAAAGTAAATATATCAAATGCTGTATTTTTTACGGCTTTTAGGGAAATCTTTTAATAATTAATAAAATATACAGGGTGTTTTGTTTAAAAGAAGCAACTTTGAGTTAAAACTTAAAAAAAAAGTCAGTGAAAAAGATATGGGTACGCCACTTAATTCTACGTAAAAATCCCTAAAGCTTTTCTATTTACAATTTTTTTCTATCTTTAATAGATAGATAGATAGATAGATAGATAAATATTTATTTGTTCAAAAGTTTACAATAAACTACAAAAAAACCCAAGAGGGTGTTGAACAATGTCAAAAATTGACAATATTTTATAAACAAGCATATAACATTTTACAGCACTATATTAGGCGAGTTACAAGTGACTGGCCAAGTTGGCAAAATTTGAAAAACACTTTGTATTTCCAAAACGAATCAAGTTAGCTATGATTTTTTTCGCCCTTTCGGGGTCATCTTACCCAGGCCCGACGACCGCCCCCTAGGTGGTGCACTGCAGCCTGAAGGCTTATTGTACCTTGACTCCTACTCCTTCCCATTCACACACCATTCATTCCATAACTTGGATGGTTGTTGCTCGGTCCGTTCGTTCACCCCCGAGCAGAACCGACAACGCCGGTCACCCATCCAAGTTATGGGCGCGCACTTCACTGCTTAACTCCGGAGATCGACGCTGCCGATACAACCGGAGCAGCCACAAGCTATGATTTACTTTAACCAATAAATTTTAAAAATTAAAATCGAGACTGCGCAATCAGATTCGTTCTATCTCTTTTAGTTTTTGCTAAACCCTACAAGGTCAACAAAAAGGCGCCACCATGTACTATTTAAACAACCCTGTATTTTCTATTGTCTGCGAGATCCAAACAGAAGCTGATTCACAAAAGGCGCAGCGGGCGCGCGCCCCTGGTGAGTTCTACATATGGTAGTGGCCAGTTTGATCCTGGAACTTTGAAACACATGAAATTGTACAGCTGTTGTTTTTTAAACACTTGTTTACTTTATTGTTAATTCTTAGATAAGTTTGATACGGCCTTTTGTTTGTATGTTTTTAATAAACATTTAGGTTTGTGTACTATGAAGTTTTTTTTGCGCCCCTCCTGACATGAGTTTCTGATGCTAATGGTAGGGGAAAGTGGGGAGGCTTCACACAGTTTTTATATTTTGCTTTGTGGAATGCCGTGTTTTAGGTATATCTCTTTTAATTTATGACATACTAGTAGCTTAACTATTTTATATTATAGTAGAACCTTAATATTATTAAAAATCTACATGCGCGAGTTTCCATAAGACTTTTACAAAAACAAAGCCAAATGTATGAATGTACCCCATTAGTGGGGTACATTCATACAACCGAAGGGGCACATTTAACATCACTATTAATTCGTCATAATTATTGTTTATTATTGTTTTATACCATACTTTATATTAAAAACACAAATACATTTTTTTCATATTGTGACGTTAAATTTTGAAAATACTACTTGACGTCACTTGGGACTATGTACCATATGGAACTATCTTCTTGGAACAATGAGACCGGTGGACCATCACAACTAACTTTGCATTAAAAACCAACTTAACTTATTTGATTAACTTAAATTAGTACGGGCATATCCCTAGGGATAGCCCGTACGGGGCTGAACTTAAGCTTTAACTTTATAGTTTACTTCACTAACTGCTTGTTATCTGATAAACAATCAATCCCCGTCTTAAAATTTTGTTCTCTTTAAATATTAAATTTTTCAGTATTTGTTTTGCATTTCTAGGCAACTCAACTTGTTTAATGTTTTTGTTTTATTATTATAAGAGTAACCTAGAAAATTGTTTGATTTCTACTTTTTAAACCTTGACACTTCACGTATTGTTTTATGTACCAAATTTCCCAATGTTAAGTAACCCGATTAAAATTTAAATTTCCCAAAAATGTATATTTTTAAAATTCCCAAAATGTATACTTTTTATACTAGGTGTTCACATATGCCCCTTCCCTGAAAGCGTTGGACCCACAACGCTATTAGAAATCAGACAAATTTACTTTAAACCTTTAAAAAAATTAGCAATATTATCGAAAAACGATAGTTCCATATAGCTTACAAATATTTAAAACCTAACATTATGTTACTTATTATAAAAATTATATTTATCGTAAATAATCTTAACGTTTTATTAAATTTTTGTTTTTTCCAATTAAAGTTTTTTTCAAAAAAATGCACGAAAAAATGTAAAAATAGTTTTTTTTTCTAAAAAATAATTCATTTAGGTTATATTTAACATTATGACTCTTTTTTTTAAATTTTAAAAAATTCTTCCGGATAAATTATCTAAAATAATTATTTAAAAAGTACTAGAGATGTTTTTGCTGAAATAATTAGTTCAAATAAGATTTTAGCTTAATTGTTAAAAACCTTTTTTAAGCTTTTCTTTAAGTAGGTACTTTAAATAAATATAGTTTTAACGGTAAGATTATTTTTAGACAAAAAATGACCTAATTTTTGTTACTCATAAATTGTATTTTTTTTTTTTTTATTAATCTTTAAGTTTACTAGATATTTACGTACTACACAAACAGCTAAATAAGCAAAAAAGTTTGTGTTATTTAAAATTGACCAGTTCTGTAACAATAAACTTGGCCTTGTCTCGTCAGCAAAACGTTGAACCATTAAAAAGTAATTCAATAATTTATTTAATATACCAGTGGGAAAGAAAATAATTAACTATGTTTTACATGTACTATTAATTAGGTGACTTTTTTCTATTTCATCTTTTGCCCTTTTTAAATTTATTGGATAGTTTAAAAACAAAAAAATATCTCTTACATAAAAAGAAAATCAAATTTTTTAAATATTTATACTTAGAAATTAACCTAATATTCTACATTTTTCTTATACTAGCCTTTATAAAAAAATTGCGTCCACCTTGCCTGCCTGTCCATGTCTTTGATGGTGCGTTCCATTGGCCATTTGTCCCGTACTTCTCCACGTACCATTGTCTGCCTTTCATTCCCATTTTCTTCTTCCACATCAGGTTACTGCAACTTCATGCCAATTTCCCCATATCCTGAGCTTTCTCAGGGCCGCTAAACTGTCTTGTACCTCACCATTCAAGACCATACTTCAGAGCTCTTCCCCATACTAGAGCTGCGGCTTCCAGTGCTAATGCAGCCTCATGCTGCTTCTGAACTCCGTCTTCACGACGTACCATACAACTTCGACACAAATAAATATATTTCCCTATTCTTCTTTATCACCTCTGGCTAACACCATTTAGCCATATTTGAAAACTGAAGATATACCTTATCTTCCTTTTCTTGTAGCTACGCTGCTACCTCCTTGCAGCTACGCTACGCAACATATTTTTCCCCATCTTCGTCCTTTCACACACATTTCTTCTCCGGGGAACGGGACGCCTTTACCATATATATGGTATTTTCTTCCACAAATAAACTGAGGGGTAGGAAGGGCGTACCATAAGCGACTTTTCCTATAGCTTCACAAAGGGCACTGGAACTGGGGCGGGCACAGCTTACCATAACCGACGTTTCACAAAGGTCACTGGGAACGGGGGCGCCTCCACCATATGTGACGTTAAATTTTGAAAATACTACTGGACGTCACTTGGGACTATGTACCATATGGAACTATCTTCTTGGAACAATGAGACCGGTGGACCATCACAACTAACTTTGCATTAAAAACCAACTTAACTTATTTGATTAACTTAAATTAGTACGGGCATATCCTTATATAGGGATAGCCCGTACGGGGCTGAACTTAAACTTTAACTTTATAGTTTACTTCACTAACTGCTTGTTATCTGATAAACAATCAATCCCCGTCTTAAAATTTTGTTCTCTTTAAATATTAAATTTTTCAGTATTTGTTTTGCATTTCTAGGCAACTCAACTTGTTTAATGTTTTTGTTTTATTATTATAAGAGTAACCTAGAAAATTGTTTGATTTCTACTTTTTAAACCTTGACACTTCACGTACTGTTTTATGTACCAAATTTCCCAATGTTAAGTAACCCGATTAAAATTTAAATTTCCCAAAAATGTATATTTTTAAAATTCCCAAAATGTATACTTTTTTATACTAGGTGTTCACAATATAAAACAAATAGTAAAATTCAAATTTGAAAAACATGTTTTATCCAAATTTGTTAATACCTATTTTAACATCGCAATAGTTTCGTGATATGAACATAAGTAACGAATAGTAAACAGAGTGTCATTAAACGGTCTTTACGTTACATGTATGGTTATCTACCAAAGACACATTTTTTGTTTTAGTCAGTTATATTTATTTAAAGTAACAATATCAAAATGTAAAATTAAATATTGCTTATACATTATTAATTATATTAAATAAAAAAACTCTAGTTAACACAAAGATACCTTAACTTACAAAACCTAAAATTAATATGCCTATGTTATAAACAGAATATCACCTAAGATCTATGGTAATATCATCACTATGTCTGATAAATTAACTGATCCTTGACATTCAAAGACACAAAGTTCATAAATCACCCTGTTTTTTTTTTCATAAAAATTAAACTTAAACTACTTTATATGATATTTACAACTATAATCGTCGGTGTAACAAAAAATAGTAGTTAAAAAAATATTCATAAAGGGCCAGGGATACAATTATACAGTATGAATGTGCCCCATATACTTGTGTATGAATCTGCCCCATCACATGCTAATTAATAAAAAATTTGAAATAGAAAAACCGTATTTATCTATAATAATTTACACACATTAAATTAGTGCCTTTGTATTATTATAAGTAGGATTAAATAGCAATAATTAATCCAAAAAATAGTAACTGGCCATAAAATATGTTCAAAGCTACGTTATGAAATTAGTTACGCGAGGCAAAAACACGTTCCGTGTTGTGCACTCGATCTTACCGCACCGAAAATTTTGAAACTTCACTAGTCTGTAAACACAGATAAAAACTGTGCACACCTACTTACGTTAATATTTTACTTCTTGTCTAACTTTAGATAAACTCAATGTATGGAGGTGCCCCTTGTATGAATATACCCCACTTTCCCCTACCCTTTGAATTTATAACAGCCGGTATAATAAAATAACATTATTTGTAGGATTTGGTAAAACATCGTTTTTAAAAAAATATATTTAACATGCCTTTATTCAGGTTCGTTGTACTCATTGTAAATATTAGAGCAAAAGTCCCAATTAGCCAAAGCGAGATTGCATGCCGCAAAGTTAGGGTTAGTACAAGCGCGTCCAATTACTCGAGGCTATTTAACAGATACAGAGCTACCTAGTCTAAATAACACCATATTTTTTTATTACTAAAATAAATGGTAAAATGCTTTTAACCATATTACATATTTTATACTTTATGTTATTATTTTTAATTAAAAAAACACATTTCTTTTATTAATATAACTAAAATTTAAAAACGTGTCGGTTCCGGTTTTTATATTTTTTTAAATAATAATTTTTATTAAAAATTAGAATAATTGAAGACCTCGGTGCAAAAACAAGGTAAGTCTAATTTTTATCAAAAATTACTTTTCAAATATTCTAAGTATTTTTATCATTGCCCATCGTCTGTGCTGAAATATGGTAAGTACAACGCATCTTATGTGAAATAGTATTGGATTTCACTTGCCAGGTGAAGTATTGGTGACCCCCGTGGCCTAGTGGACAGAGCTTTGATCTTCAAAGCCAGAGGTCGACAGTTCGATTCCCAGCGGGGGAGACATATTTAGGTAGTAGTTATTTAAAAATAACGACCGTGGTGGCACTACCGCGTTGTCTAAAAGGTGCTGTGAAATGCAACTGCATGTTTCAGTGCTTGGACAACGTTGACGGAACAGGGGGAACGATGGGTTAAACATCTAATAACCCGACACCCACGGTACTCTGGTATTTAGGCAAAGACCTTCGTGGGATGTCAAAAAGATAAAAAAAATCAGGCCAGTCCAGAACAAACCTGCTTATTGTACAGAGGTAATTTTGTATAGGAGAAGTCTATTAATCACGTAATGTTTCACAATTTCACAAAATTTTGATCCCCCACCCACCCTAGTGATACTTGGAGAGGTTTTAAACTAACCCTTCCTTCCCATTCTCAATCACGTGTATGTCTTTAGTACAAAATATATTATTATTTTTATTTTTTAACAATATTATTTTTAAATTAAAGTAATATTAATCCTATTTTATTTTAGAAAATAATTAACCGGTATAAAAATATTCAGATAGACATTAAAACTGCAAGCTTTTTAACAAAAAAATAAATACACGTAATTTCTTCCCTACACCCCTCGCCCCCTAGTGACGTTTAGTTATTTTTTCCGAACTTTCCCTCTGCCCCCGTTTAAGCTTCACGTAATTAATGGATGACCCCATAGGTGGGGACTTGTCTGGAACCAAATGTGTGGTCATGGGGTTCTCGCGTCAAGTGACGTCACTGGCAATTTTTTTCTTGTTCTTTACAATATTTTGCACCCCTTCAAAAGTGATTCTGCCGGCGCCCATGATTTCAATACATTGCTCGGGGCAAAAACTAAATTAGTCCAAATTTTCATCAAAAAAATTAAAAGTGTGGGTTCATGTTTTTCTGTTATTTTATATTAATCACGTTTTTATTACCTTCTCTATGCCCCAAAATTAAATGATTTATTTTCCACATTTTAAAACAAAATATTCAGTTTTTTTAATTTCCCAAAACTTTCTATAATATGACTTACCTGGTTTTTGCACCAAGGTCTTCAATTTTTAAACATTGCAGTGTTATTAATAATCTAAATATTTTTCCTACGAGCGTGCGGAAAAGTTCACCCCGAACTGCCTAAAAGTTGAGGATGTGTTGCAACCTATTCCCAGTATAAATATAAACTAAACTTGACTTTAGGGCTAAATTAACTTCCTATTTCAATAAATACGACAGCCAAATTTTAGTAAAATCGAATAAGGCATATTTAGGATAATATTATATACCCGATTTTCTTTTTAAACTTCGACACCCTGTATCTTACCCTGTTTCGTTGCAAGCGAAAGTAATAAATCATTTAATTTTATGGCAATTCGATTTCTGTGTTAGTCCGAGTATAAATATTTTACTTCAATTCTACCTGTAATGTACCGATAAGGCATCCTAATTTTAGGCCGGCAGACTCCGCTCTAATATTCGTCAACCTCTTCGGTCAAATACAAAGGAATAACAGATGTTTACCCGTATTTACGTGGGAATAATGTGATAAAAACCTTGACAGTGGCGGTGCACTTGAGTTTATTTTTGGGAACTTACTCTTTTTAAACAGTTTAGGTAAAATGAAAATCTTGTTTCTTTTATATGTGTAAAAAATTTATTTTAAAATTTATAGTATATCAATATTGTACAGTTGGTATAATTATAGTTAATAATAACCATTTTATTAAGAAAATAATACACATTAAAAATGCATAGTCAAAAAATAATTATTTAAAATATAATCTATACCTAATTAAATATGCTACATAATCTACATCTAGTTATTCACATTCTTCCATATCTGACATACTATCACTACTTGAGTCATATGAGTCTACTTGTATAATTAGAGGTTCAACAGTTGTATCTACTATTATATCCAAAGACCACATTTTATTTTCTACTTCTAATACATGTTCGACACATTTTTTCCAGTTTTCTGGGGAAGCATTAGATATGGCAATTTGAAATAGCTTTTTTATATCTACTAGTTTAAACGTAGTATTATTTTTGGCTACTTCACCTTTCACTTGTGCCCATATAAGTTCTATGGGGTTTAGTTCGCAGTGATAAGGTGGCAGCCGATATACAGTTATATTTTGTTTCTTAGCTATTTCATCAATTACAAAACGTGTGTACTTAGCTTTATTTGTGGCGACTTCACTTTTTAGTAGCTGCAACAACTCTAGTTTAACACTATCTGTAGGATATTTAATATTTTAAAAAACCTCCATCTACAAAACCATTCTCGTTTCCAATATGAGTAATAATTAGTCTACGCCCCTTTCCAGATGGAGGTTTTAAACCCGTAGAAAGTCCTTCATTAAAAGCCTGGCGAGCAGTTGTTATATTCCCATCTTGCCAATATTTTTTAACGGTATGTCCTTCATTTATCCAAGTCTCATCTAGATAATATATTGTCTTTCCTTCAGTACGAGCTTTTTTTATTTTTCTCAAATAATCTCTCCTCCAATGGACAATTTCTCCATTCTCTATTAATAAAGATTTTCTTTGGAATTTTTTCCACTGAAAATTTAGACCTTTTAAGATTTTCCAAAGTTTAACTCTACTTATTTCCGGCACGTGTGGATGATTTTTCGCAGCTTGAAAACATGACATCTAAAGTAGGGATTTTTTTTCGGTAAAATAACTATGTACAATTCGTCGAATTGTTTGTTTTGTGTCGTCTGTTATATAAAGTTCTGTTTTGCCCGGTCGCTTTTTTGGTGGAATTATACCTCCCTCTTTTTCTTGTTTCAAAATTCTGTAAATTGTCGCTTTTCCCACCCCAGTCATCAACGCACATTTTTGAACACAATCGTCCACACCTAAATTAGAGCTTTGATCATTTCTAATATAATCGAATACGTTTTTAACAATCTGCTTTTCGTTTACAGTTAAATGTCCGAAACATGGGCGTTTCGGCGGAGAAGCCATTTTACAATACTGTAATACTTTGAACAATACTCTAACAATTTATAACCACTCAGTTGCACATACGGAAAGATACTAAAATATATATAAAATTTATAATCCTTATTTAACGCAATTCGGTGTATTTCTACCTGTTCTTTGCACAGAGACTGGTGCGCCTATGGTTTACAAACTTCTAACCGTCCCGAGGCATTTTTATTGCTATCTCTTGGAAAAAAATAGGGTATAGAAACAAAGCATTTCCTCACCTATGTTTATGTAAACATTTTTTTCTTTTTAATACTGAAATACTGTATAATAAATGTATAATAATGCAAAATATAAAAGATGTGGTTGGCATTTTTATATTTGGCCAGGTGTATTTTTCGTAATTTCTTCTTAAAAAAGTAACGACGACTAGGTAAAAACATTACTCCTTTAAGTCGCCTGATATTGGAAACTAATTTCGTTATAAATAATTCACAAAAAAAATCTACGGCAAGGACTTATAAGAACGAACCCGTCTAGAAAGAAATTGTATTGAAAATTAATAATTTTTTCTCTTTAAATTAATTTAATTTTAATTCATTAAAAATAACCAGAGCCTGTTAAAAAAGAAATCTTATTTCAAAGTAATTTTTTTATTTTAACTTAATTTATTAAAAATATTAAATAGGTAAAGTTTCTTTTGCTATGAAAAATTCTAAATATAGGAAAAGCTGTTGCTTTTATTGAAAAAGTTTAAGTGGTTTACGAACGGAATGACTTTAGTTTATCTAAGAACTTTTAACAAAAATGAGGTTAATATATAAAATGCATACAAAGTGACTTTTTGCTAAATTACTTTAAACATGTCATTTTCTAGAATATAGTAAGTAGTTCAAAATAGTGTAATATTCTTTTATGTCTAGTAATTTAGGAAAATAAAGATAAAAAACAGATAGTATTTTTAATACTTCAACAACTAGTTTTCTAAGCTTATGATGTTAAAGAAGAATGGAAATAAATATAAATATCTTAAATAGTAAATAAAATTATTATATAATTATCCAGCAATTAAAAATAATAAACAGAAAAGTAACATGTATAAATGCAGAATAAAATAAAATTTTATATTAAAAAAAAGTAATTAAAAGCATTGCTATTAACGACAAATGGTTTGTTTTTATGAAGACTATTTGTTGAACATAAAAAAGGAGTTTGTTTTATTATCCAAATAAATATATTTTTTGACGATAATATAAATAAGGATATGTTTGAATATTATTTAGTAACATGAAAAATTAGAACCAATTAAATTTTTATAGTCCTATTCACATCGACCAAAAGGGTTCTGAATTTATTTATATTACGCGGGTGTTCTGGCGATAAGATTACCAGAGACCGGATTATACTTGGAATATTGTTTTCATATCTGGGGCATGGCGTCCCCCACAACCGTAAGCATTCTTGATTCTATTCAAAGAAGAGTTATTCGTCTCATTAATGATCCTTTACTTACAGAAAGGATTCCCTCTCTTGCCCATCGTCGGGCTGTGGGGGATTTTTCGATTTTTATAGGTACTTCCATGGCTTCTGCTCTGAAGAATTGTCCAGTATAGTTCCTCCACTCACGGTTCCCAACAGAGAAACTCGTGGTTCCGCGCGTATGCATCCTATACGGTCCAACTGGCCAGGCCCTGAACTTCCCACTTTGTTCGTTCTTTTATCCCTAGAGTTTCTGGATTGTGTAACCTGCTGCCCCGCGGACGTCTTTCCTTCCCCCAGCAGGTGGCCCGGACGGTGGAAATTAAGATATGCATCATTGCCGAGGGTTTTTTACCCGAAGACCTTTTTGCTCTCTAACTTTTAACTAAGAATTTCATTTTTAGTCACTTAAGTAATTATTCCCTTCCCCCCTCGCCGGTAAAAAATGTACAAATTTAACACTGGAATTTTTTGACATGTAAAGATTTTTTTCTTTTCAAAATTCATTTAATGTTGCATATTCTGCAACTTTTCATGCACACTTTATGCATTCTTCATGCATATTTCAAGCTTTTGTGTTGCATATACTCCGGTCTCCAATAATTACACGACATACAAATATCTGCAACACCTGATATGTTTTAAAATTGTAGAATTTTTGTATTAAATTTTTTATAATTTTTTAATTTGAGATATTAGAAACTTATATTTTCGAAAATACTTAGGGCTGTATGGCAATGATAAAAAAGATTACCCAAACAAGAAACAATAAATGTATTCCATATGTACAGGGTGTCCGAATATCGTTGCAGTTGTATGAGAAACAATGAGTTATGGTACCGTCACCGGCACCGGGGCCAACTTTTCCGGTCTGTGTGAAAACGCCCTTAAAGTTCGCATGGTGTAAGAATTTTATGCGAGTAGAGGTCTTTTCTAAAAGTATAATAATGATAATATGACTTCTAATAACGAAAAGAAAAAGTCTTTTTAAATATACAGGGGATAATTAAGCTAATAAACATTTGTGGACAATCTAAAATTAAGTAAATATAATAAGTGTAAAAAAACATCGTTTTCTTTTTAAGCAGGTCAAGTGTTGCATTCTCATGGTGCAGTTTTAGTTAAACAATGTTAGATTAACTTAAATCAAATGAAAATAACTGCAATAACCTTTAATCTTATTTAAATTTGTTTAAATAATGATAACATTATTGCATTGAGTTTGTTTTATTTATAGCAGTAAATTTTTGTTGAAAACAATTTGAGTTTCTATTTATTAAAGTTAAATTATCTGAATTGCACTTGGATACAAAATATATATCTTTTTGTGATACAGGGTCCCATATAACATTTTTGCCGGCGTTGTACATTTAATTTACTGGCATTGCCAACACTTTTTAATGGCAAGGCATTGGCAAAAAGGTATCAAAAAGACGCGAAAGTGGGCAATTGGCCGTTTTTAGGCCACGTGTTGCAGATAAAGTGAAGGCATCCGTCATTAATAAGTTATTGGCAAAAAAATGCGTTTAAGATGATGGCATCCATCATTAATAAGTTATTGGCAAAAAGATAACAAAAAGACACGAAAGTGGGCAAATGCAGATACTCCCAAGCAGCAAGCTGACGTCTTATTGACGAAAATCTCTAGTCTACTTGAATATCTTGCCTTCTCGACTAGCCATCACCAATTAATCACACAACACACACTTATTAGGTAATGAATACATTTAATTATGTTCATTTAAAAACTCTTTTCTTTAAAAAGAAACTAAAAAGCTAGAAAACCACGTGAAAACAAATGCACAAAGCGGTCACCTTCGGTCGAAATTACCATCATTTTATTTTTGTTCGCTCCAAAATAAATAATAAACATTTTGTTTGACCTAATTTTTATTTGCATGATTTTTAACAATAAAATGTTATGAAAAGGCCATTTCCTTTAAATTATGTAAAAACATAAAATAATGTTGTTTAGCTGCCATTATAAATAAAACAAATCAAAAAATTGCTTTAATGTTAGTTAAATACCCATGTTAATAATATGGTTTAAAAAGTATGAATATGCGTTGAAGGTTTGCCTTCAAAAATCCAATATTTATTTGCCTGCAACAAAAACGCGTGCTTAATTTAATCAGGATTGGTATGCCGCCATTTTTGTATGCTTGCCGGCAATTCGCCTGCATGTAAAATTTATTGGCAATTAAGTGTTTATTTAGGGTTGACTTCCTAATGCGTATAAGATGTTGGCATCATATTGCCACCAATTGCCAATGCTTTACCATCACATTGCCGGCAAATAGTGTTTGCTGGAGATTGGTATACTTTTTTTCTTAAAATCGTTAATTTAATAATATCTCAAATATTCTTGATTTTAGAAGAGAAGCTCATTTAGCTTAAGCCTAATCAAAGTTATTTAGTACAGTGTTATCTAAGAGTGACCAAACAGATTAGAGATAAAAGGAAAAGTTAAATGCAGAAGTTGTTCAGTGAAATGTATTTTTGAGTATTTTTATTGTATCTCTTATGGTTTTCCAAAATTATAATATTTAATTTTATATGGGACACCCTGTACATAAACACACACATTATGCATGTGCATTATTTATGCACATTTTAGTTCCCTGGACAGTAAGTCGATATCAACACTAAATTCGGAGTACGGTTTTACCCTAAAGTACCGAATTTCATCTAATTTGGTTAGTTCTGGTTAGTTCTGAGATATTTAAGCGTTTCCAGACTTTTAAGATACACTGTATATTATTTGCTTTCTGTTTTATTTTGCTGCCTAGGAACGAATTTGGTGCTATTTAACTTTTACTACCCTTCAGTCTTTTGTAAGAAAATCGACAAAATTGCGACTTTTTTTTTTATTTGAGCACAAATTGTGACCTGATAACTAAATTCTAACCAGACTCTTAAAACACTATATATCGCCACTTTGATATTTGCCGACGTTTCGGACAAAAAATTCCATCACCAGAATATTGCATATGTATTTAACCATAATACGGCCCTGAACTACATTTTTAGGTAAGAAGGTAAAAAAAAGAATAAACTTATTACATATTCGTAATCTTTTTATTGCAACTCATTGATATCTAACAACGGAAATTACTTTATTAACCGAAAATTTCATGAATATTAGACATAAGATACAAAAGGTAGACAACAAATCAGCTTACATAAAAAATTGGTAATACTATCTTGATGCCCATATTAAAAATAAACATAATTTAATCACTATTATAAGTGTTCAAAGAGATAACCTTCCGCCTCGATACATTTTCTTGCTTTGCTTTGTATTATTAATACAGCTCGATTAATTGTTCTCGCAGGAATGGCAGCGACTTCCCTTATCAAATTTTGTCGTAGTACTTAAAGGTCGTGAGGTGCATTTTTAAATAAACGGTTCTTTAGATATTCCCAAAGGAAATAATCTAGGGGACTAAGATCTGGGCTCCTAGCGAGGCCATCTTGCAAAACCATTTATTAGGAAATATATGGTAAAGGAATTGAGCTACTTTCCTTCCATTGTGGGCAGGAGCTCCGTCTTGCTGCCACCATATTTCTTGAAATACTGCCAAGGTTGATTATCTAGGGCGTCTAAGACATCATTCCTAATCAAATTTAGATATCGTTCGGAAGTTAAGGTCCCTTCGTAAACGAAGGTCCAATTATTTTGTTCCTCCACATACCAATCCATACATTAAATGAAGTTCTCCCTTGAATTCGTATCAATAAGTTGCAATAAAACATTATGAATATGTAATAAGTTTATTCTTTTTTACCTTTTTACCTAAAAATGTAGTTCAGGGCCGTATTATGGTTAAGAATAAATATGCAATATTCTGGTGATGGAATTGTCTGTACGAAACGTCGGCAAATATCAAAGTGGCGATATATAGTGTTTTAAGAGTCTGGTTAGAATTTAGTTATCAGGTCACAATTTGTGCTCAAATAAAAAAAAAAGTCGCAATTTTGTCGATTTTCTTACAAAAGACTGAAGGGTAGTAAAAGTTAAATAGCACCAAATTCGTTCCTAGGCAGCAAAAATAAAACAGAAAGCAAATAATATACAGTGTATCTTAAAAGTCTGGAAACGCTTAAATATCTCAGAACTAAACCAGAACTAACCAAATTAGATGAAATTCGGTACTTTAGGGTAAAACCGTACTCCGAATTTAGTGTTGATATCGACTTACTGTCCAGGGAACTAAAATGTGCATAAATAATGCACATGCATAATGTGTGTTTATGTACAGGGTGTCCCATATAAAATTAAATATTATAATTTTGGAAAAACCATAAGAGATACAATAAAAATACTCAAAAAATACATTTCACTGAACAACTTCTGCATTTAACTTTTCCTTTTATCTCTAATCTGTTTTGGTCACTCTTTAGATAACACTGTACTAAATAACTTTGATTAGGCTTAAGCTAAATGAGCTTCTCTTCTAAAATCAAGAATATTTGAGATATTATTAAATTAACGATTTTAAGAAAAAAAAGTATACCAACTCCAGCAAACACTATTTGCCGGCAATGTGATGGTAAAGCATTGGCAATTGGTGGCAATATGATGCCAACATCTTATACGCATTAGGAAGTCAACCCTAAATAAACACTTAATTGCCAATAAATTTTACATGCAGGCGAATTGCCGGCAAGCATACAAAAAATGGCGGCATACCAATCCTGATTAAATTAAGCACGCGTTTTTGTTGCAGGCAAATAAATATTGGATTTTTGAAGGCAAACCTTCAACGCATATTCATACTTTTTAAACCATATTATTAACATGGGTATTTAACTAACATTAAAGCAATTTTTTGATTTGTTTTATTTATAATGGCAGCTAAACAACATTATTTTATGTTTTTTACATAATTTAAAGGAAATGGCCTTTTCATAACATTTTATTGTTAAAAATCATGCAAATAAAAATTAGGTCAAACAAAATGTTTATTATTTATTTTGGAGCGAACAAAAATAAAATGATGGTAATTTCGACCGAAGGTGACCGCTTTGTGCATTTGTTTTCTACGTGGTTTTCTAGCTTTTTAGTTTCTTTTTAAAGAAAAGAGTTTTTAAATGAACATAATTAAATGTATTCATTACCTAATAAGTGTGTGTATGTGTGATTAATTGGTGATGGCTAGTCGAGAAGGCAAGATATTCAAGTAGACTAGAGATTTTCGTCAATAAGACGTCAGCTTGCTGCTTGGGAGTATCTGCATTTGCCCACTTTCGTGTCTTTTTGTTATCTTTTTGCCAATAACTTATTAATGATGGATGCCATCATCTTAAACGCATTTTTTTGCCAATAACTTATTAATGACGGATGCCTTCACTTTATCTGCAACACGTGGCCTAAAAACGGCCAATTGCCCACTTTCGCGTCTTTTTGATACCTTTTTGCCAATGCCTTGCCATTAAAAAGTGTTGGCAATGCCAGTAAATTAAATGTACAACGCCGGCAAAAAATGTTATATGGGACCCTGTATCACAAAAAGAATATATTTTGTATCCAAGTGCAATTCAGATAATTTAACTTTAATAAATAGAAACTCAAATTGTTTTCAACAAAAATTTACTGCTATAAATAAAACAAACTCAATGCAATAATGTTATCATTATTTAAACAAATTTAAATAAGATTAAAGGTTATTGCAGTTATTTTCATTTGATTTAAGTTAATCTAACATTGTTTAACTAAAACTGCACCATGAGAATGCAACACTTGACCTGCTTAAAAAAGAAAACGATGTTTTTTTACACTTATTATATTTACTTAATTTTAGATTGTCCACAAATGTTTATTAGCTTAATTATCCCCTGTATATTTAAAAAGACTTTTTTCTTTTCGTTATTAGAAGTCATATTATCATTATTATACTTTTAGAAAAAGACCTCTACTGCATAAAATTCTTACACCATGCGAACTTTAAGGGCGTTTTCACACAGACCGGAAAAGTTGGCCCCGGTGCCGGTGACGGTACCATAACTCATTGTTTCTCATACAACTGCAACGATATTCGGACACCCTGTACATATGGAATACATTTATTGTTTCTTGTTTGGGTAATCTTTTTTTATCATTGCCATACAGCCCTAAGTTTTTAATATTTCAAATTAAAAAAATTATAAAAAATTTAATACAAAAATTCTACAATTTTAAAACATATCAGGTGTTGCAGATATTTGTATGTCGTGTAATTATTGGAGACCGGAGTATATGCAACACAAAAGCTTGAAATATGCATGAAGAATGCATAAAATGTGCATGAAAAGTTGCAGAATATGCAACATTAAATGAATTTTGAAAAAAAAAAATCTTTACATGTCAAAAAATTCCAGTGTTAAATTTGTACATTTTTACCGGCGAGGGGGGAAGGGGAATAATTACTTAAGTGACTAAAAATGAAATTCTTAGTTAAAAGTTAGAGAGCAAAAAAGGTCTTCGGGTAAAAAAACCCTCGGCAATGATGCATATCTTAATTTCCACCGTCCGGGCCACCTGCTGGGGGAAGGAAAGACGTCCGCGGGCAGCAGGTTACACAATCCAGAAACTCTAGGGATAAAAGAACGAACAAAGTGGGAAGTTCAGGGCCTGGCCAGTTGGACCGTATAGGGATGCATACGCGCGGAACCACGAGTTTCTCTGTTGGGAACCGTGAGTGGAGGAACTATACTGGACAATTCTTCAGAGCAGAAGCCATGGAAGTACCTATAAAAATCGAAAAATCCCCACAGCCCGACGATGGGCAAGAGAGGGAATCCTTTCTGTAAGTAAAGGATCATTAATGAGACGAATAACTCTTCTTTGAATAGAATCAAGAATGCTTACGGTTGTGGGGACGCCATGCCCCAGATATGAAAACAATATTCCAAGTATAATCCGGTCTCTGGTAATCTTATCGCCAGAACACCCGCGTAATATAAATAAATTCAGAACCCTTTTTGGTCGATGTGAATAGGACTATAAAAATTTAATTGGTTCTAATTTTTCATGTTACTAAATAATATTCAAACATATCCTTATTTATATTATCGTCAAAAAAATATATTTATTTGGATAATAAAACAAACTCCTTTTTTATGTTCAACAAATAGTCTTCATAAAAACAAACCATTTGTCGTTAATAGCAATGCTTTTAATTACTTTTTTTTAATATAAAATTTTATTTTATTCTGCATTTATACATGTTACTTTTCTTGTTTATTATTTTTAATTGCTGGATAATTATATAATAATTTTATTTACTATTTAAGATATTTATATTTATTTCCATTCTTCTTTAACATCATAAGCTTAGAAAACTAGTTGTTGAAGTATTAAAAATACTATCTGTTTTTTATCTTTATTTTCCTAAATTACTAGACATAAAAGAATATTACACTATTTTGAACTACTTACTATATTCTAGAAAAATGACATGTTTAAAGTAATTTAGCAAAAAGTCACTTTGTATGCATTTTATATATTAACCTCATTTTTGTTAAAAGTTCTTAGATAAACTAAAGTCATTCCGTTCGTAAACCACTTAAACTTTTTCAATAAAAGCAACAGCTTTTCCTATATTTAGAATTTCTCATAGCAAAAGAAACTTTACCTATTTAATATTTTTAATAAATTAAGTTAAAATAAAAAAATTACTTTGAAATAAGATTTCTTTTTAACAGGCTCTGGGTATTTTTAATGAATTAAAATTAAATTAATTTAAAGAGAAAAAATTATTAATTTTCAATACAATTTCTTTCTAGACGGGTTCGTTCTTATAAGTCCTTGCCGTAGATTTTTTTTGTGAATTATTTATAACGAAATTAGTTTCCAATATCAGGCGACTTAAGGAGTAATGTTTTTACCTAGTCGTCGTTACTTTTTTAAGAAGAAATTACGAAAAAAACACCTGGCCAAATATAAAAATGCCAACCACATCTTTTATATTTTGCATTATTATACATTTATTATACAGTATTTCAGTATTAAAAAAAAAAAAATGTTTACATAAACATAGGTGAGGAAATGCTTTGTTTCTATACCCTATTTTTTTGCAAGAGATAGCAATAAAAATGCCTCGGGACGGTTAGAAGGTTGTAAACCATAGGCGCACCAGTCTCTGTGCAAAGAACAGGTAGAAATACACCGAATTGCGTTAAATAAGGATTATAAATTTTATATATATTTTAGTATCTTTCCGTATGTGCAACTGAGTGGTTATAAATTGTTAGAGTATTGTTCAAAGTATTACAGTATTGTAAAAATGGCTTCTCCGCCGAAACGCCCATGTTTCGGACATTTAACTGTAAACGAAAAGCAGATTGTTAAAAACGTATTCGATTATATTAGAAATGATCAAAGCTCTAATTTAGGTGTGGACGATTGTGTTCAAAAATGTGCGTTGATGACTGGGGTGGGAAAAGCGACAATTTACAGAATTTTGAAACAAGAAAAAGAGGGAGGTATAATTCCACCAAAAAAGCGACCGGGCAAAACAGAACTTTATATAACAGACGACACAAAACAAACAATTCGACGAATTGTACATAGTTATTTTACCGAAAAAAAATCCCTACTTTAGATGTCATGTTTCAAGCTGCGAAAAATCATCCACACGTGCCGGAAATAAGTAGAGTTAAACTTTGGAAAATCTTAAAGGTCTAAATTTTCAGTGGAAAAAATTCCAAAGAAAATCTTTATTAATAGAGAATGGAGAAATTGTCCATTGGAGGAGAGATTATTTGAGAAAAATAAAAAAAGCTCGTACTGAAGGAAAGACAATATATTATCTAGATGAGACTTGGATAAATGAAGGACATACCGTTAAAAAATATTGGCAAGATGGGAATATAACAACTGCTCGCCAGGCTTTTAATGAAGGACTTTCTACGGGTTTAAAACCTCCATCTGGAAAGGGGCGTAGACTAATTATTACTCATATTGGAAACGAGAATGGTTTTGTAGATGGAGGTTTTTTAAAATATTGAATATCCTACAGATAGTGTTAAACTAGAGTTGTTGCAGCTAGTAAAAAGTGAAGTCGCCACAAATAAAGCTAAGTACACACGTTTTGTAATTGATGAAATAGCTAAGAAACAAAATATAACTGTATATCGGCTGCCACCTTATCACTGCGAACTAAACCCCATAGAACTTATATGGGCACAAGTGAAAGGTGAAGTAGCCAGAAATAATACTACGTTTAAACTAGTAGATATAAAAAGCTATTTCAAATTGCCATATCTAATGCTTCCCCAGAAAACTGGAAAAAATGTGTCGAACATGTATTAGAAGTAGAAAATAAAATGTGGTCTTTGGATATAATAGTAGATACAACTGTTGAACCTCTAATTATACAAGTAGACTCATATGACTCAAGTAGTGATAGTATGTCAGATATGGAAGAATGTGAATAACTAGATGTAGATTATGTAGCATATTTAATTAGGTATAGATTATATTTTAAATAATTATTTTTTGACTATGCATTTTTAATGTGTATTATTTTCTTAATAAAATGGTTATTATTAACTATAATTATACCAACTGTACAATATTGATATACTATAAATTTTAAAATAAATTTTTACACATATAAAAGAAACAAGATTTTCATTTTACCTAAACTGTTTAAAAGGGTAAGTTCCCAAAAATAAACTCAAGCGCACCGCCACTGTCAAGGTTTTTATCACATTATTCCCACGTAAATACGGGTAAACATCTGTTATTCCTTTGTATTTGACCCAAGAGGTTGACGAATATTAGAGCGGAGTCTGCCGGCCTAAAATTAGGATGCCTTATCGGTACATTACAGGTAGAATTGAAGTAAAATATTTATACTCGGACTAACACAGAAAGCGAATTGCCATAAAATTAAATGATTTATTACTCTCGCTTGCAACGAGACAGGGTAAGATACAGAGGTGTCGAAGTTTAAAAAAGAAAATCAGGTATACTCATGTATACCTCAATATGCCTTATTCGATTTTGCTGAGATTATTTGGCTGTCGTGTTTATTGAAATAGGAAGTTAATTTAGTACCCTAAAGTCAAGTTTGAGTTTATACTTGTACTGGGAATAGGTTTGCAGCATCTCTCTCAACTTTTAGGCAGTTCAGGGTGAACTTTCCCGCGCGCTCGTAGGAAAAATATTTAGATTTATTAATAACACTGCTGTGTTTAAAAAATTCCGAGAGACCTTGGTGCAAAACCAGGTGAAGATCCTATTATAGAAAGTTTTGGGAAGATTAAAAAAACTGAGATACTTTGTTTCAAAACTCGTGGAAAATAAAATCATTTAATTTTATGGCAATTCGCTTTCTGTGTTAGTCCGAGTATAAATATTTTACTTCAATTCTACCTGTAATGTACCGATAAGGCATCCTAATTTTAGGCCGGCAGACTCCGCTCTAATATTCGTCAACCTCTTGGGTCAAATACAAAGGAATAACAGATGTTTACCCGTATTTACGTGGGAATAATGTGATAAAAACCTTGACAGTGGCGGTGCGCTTGAGTTTATTTTTGGGAACTTACCCTTTTAAACAGTTTAGGTAAAATGAAAATCTTGTTTCTTTTATATGTGTAAAAAATTTATTTTAAAATTTATAGTATATCAATATTGTACAGTTGGTATAATTATAGTTAATAATAACCATTTTATTAAGAAAATAATACACATTAAAAATGCATAGTCAAAAAATAATTATTTAAAATATAATCTATACCTAATTAAATATGCTACATAATCTACATCTAGTTATTCACATTCTTCCATATCTGACATACTATCACTACTTGAGTCATATGAGTCTACTTGTATAATTAGAGGTTCAACAGTTGTATCTACTATTATATCCAAAGACCACATTTTATTTTCTACTTCTAATACATGTTCGACACAACAAAAATGTTGAAAAATCTTTAAACAACTTGACAAGACCAAATTTACAACTAGACGGTGCCTCTGAAACAGCGCCCATTTTCTGTATCTGTGTTAATTCAGTGGATTTGTGGTTTGAAGGCTCTAGTATACTGCACACTTCGTCAGGATTCCAGGGAACTAGCCCGCACTTACGAAAGCCATTTTGAAATATTGTGGGTATTAATGTATCTGTTAAAACTTTGTTTAACAGAGGACAAAAATTTACTTTTCGTAGAATAGGCGAATCAATGTTTTCTAACCGCCAAGAATGCACAGCAGCTTTCCATGATCCCTTAAGGCTTCTAAAAACTGCAACATCCATTGGCTGGAGTAAGTGCGTCGCGTTTGGAAAAAGAGCAATCAAAATAATGCCATTATCATGACAGAATTTGCTTACGTGATAAGACAGATGTGACGTATGTCCATCGATAAAAAGGAGTACTGGTCTTGGAATATTGTGGTCATTTAACCATTTATGAAAAATATTACATATGTATTCGTAAAAGGTCTCTCTAGTCATCCAGCCGCTATCCGAACGTCCAATACCCCATGATGTAGGTACTGACAAACTTAATTCTCGTGGTATCCTTTCATATTTAAAAATTACCATTGGAGGTAGAACATCTCCAGCAGCATTGCCACCTAAAAGTACAGTAAAACATTCTTTTTCATCCGTGTTAATATTTTGGTACACAGATCGCTCTCCTTTTGCTGCTAGTACCTTAGTTCCTTTAGGGTTTAGGAAAAAAGCGGTCTCATCCATGTTGAAAACCCTTTGGGGTGCATTCAAAATATCTGTATGATTATTACTGTTTAAGTAAGTGCTAACTTCTTGAAACCAGTTTTTTATTTGAGATGTCGTTACAGATGCTCTGGAGGATGTCAAATTTTGGGGCTGCCTTGTTATGAGGTCAGGGTGACGTTTTAAAAAGCTGCTATACCATCTCTTTCCTGGTCTGCCATTCTTGAAGGGGGTTTCAATCTGAAAATCATCGACTATTTTCTTAACGCTATCTTGTAAATTATCTTTTCCTATAGGAAACCCTTGTTTGACCATAGCTTTTGCCCATGTTACGAGTATTTTTCTACTCAAATTGTTTGTTTTCAACTGACGCCATTTTGAAATTTTCTTTGGGAAGTGTAAGCAAGTTTTTGAACACGTATGATAGATGGCACTAGGTGTCTTTTACATCAGTAGTGATGTTATTTAAATGAATAATTTTCTTAAGAGGGAAGGTTTTTTCGAAAGTGTCATCCTTTAGTTCAGTGTCTAGCATTAGTGCTTTTACCTTAACAAGTCAAAAATGGCTATAAACTGTAACAATCCAAGTTATTGCACTAAACAACTGTAATATTTATAAATTTGGAGTTCTTTCATATTTAGATTGTTTCTCCATGAATCAAACTTATAAAATACCAGTCATTTCTACATAAAAATTGGTAAATAAATGCATTAGGAATGTTAAGACTGTAATAACTCTAATTTGCATTTTTTGGACTTGTTACACTATTGAAGTAAGGTATCGATTTGAAAGTTATTTTTAATCCTAAATGTCTTTTCTTTATAAATATTTTCCATATTAAGAAAAATAAAAGTAGTTTTCTCATAAACAAAATTCATAATTTTTGATATACCTCATATACCACTGCAAAATATTTATATCTGATGTTGCATTCTAGGTTTTAGACCATGCATAACTTTTTATAAAGAGTAACTTTTTTCATAAAGTTAATAATAAAAAACAAACAAACAAACAAAAAATATATATATTAAGTTAAAAGCAAAATCCAATTTTGAAAGTTATGACACAAGTCCTGTTACACATGAGATTGATAAGTTATCAGTCAACTGAAAAATACAAAGAGTACCTGAAAATGCAAATTTTTTAAAATTGCCCTGTAGCTCAGAAAATAAGAGGTCTATGAAGGCATTGTTTATGGAATCTTTTATTTAAAAAGAAAGTAGCTCAGGTTTGCGAAAAATGGAAGGTTCTATATTTTATACTAACT
>JACEGR010009130.1:0-29504 GCA_014170235.1 Listronotus bonariensis
CCGTTTGATTCAAAATACGCATTTATTTTCTCCGCAGAGCACTGTTTCTAATACAAAGCGCAAAAATTACGGTATGAATTTAGAACGATCAGACAATGGTATCTTTTTGTTTTCGGGGTCGCTAAATCTGAATTTCGGGTCGGTTTGACCCCATCAGGTTAGGGTCAAGGTCTTTTCAAGGTCAAATTATTTAATTTTAATAAAAATAGACCAGAATCCTGATATATTTAGGTTTTCGGGGTCGCTGAATCCGAATATGTGGTCAAATTGACCCTATGAGGTTAAGATTAAGGTCATATCAAGGTCATATCATCAAACGTTATCGTAAATGCACCAAAATCATAATATCTTGGGGTTTTTGGGTCGCTAAATCCGAATCCGTAATCAAATTAACCCTCCCGGATTCGGAAATTAGGCGACCCCAAAAACATAAAAGTACCACGTTTCTGGTCTATTTTCAGTGAATTTTGAGGATTTGACCTTGAAATGACCTTAACCATGACCTGATGGGGACAAACTGACTTTGGCTTCGGAGATCCCAAAGACATAAAGATACCACGTTTAAGGTCTATTTTCAATGAATAATTATGATTTGACCTTGAAATAACATTGACCATGACCTGATGGGGTCAAAAGGATACCATATTCGAATTCAGCGACCCCAAAAACATAAAGATACCATAATCTAGTCTTTCGGACCACCAACTTTTATTTGTTTGTGGGGCTGTGTTATATTTCATTGAAAACTTAGGGAACTATTGAGTGTTAGTTTAAGTTTTTAATAGTAGTGCAATGGGTATTTTAAATGTTCACATTTGAACCAAAAAGTATTGTGTGCGTTGTATTTTACTAAATATTAAATGGAAATAGAAAATGCAGGTGGATGTGGATCATGATTTTGATTTGCTTCCCTTTAACTTTGTTATAGTCATTGCAATCATAAAATATAATAGTCTAAGATCCGGCATTAAGAAAATATACCCTCATCTGTTAATTAAATTAAATGATATTTTCTAGGCAGATTTTTAATGAAGCGAATGCAAGTGAGCAACATCTGCCAGCATAGGTCTGCTACAATTAATAATAGTTAATTAATTAATAGTTAATTTATTTATAATTGTTACCTTTTACATGTTAATTGTATAAACCAATGATCAGCGGTGAAATAGCTTAGTTGGTTAGGTAGCAGCCCGATTTTATTCAATTAATTATGGTGAACATAATTTTGCCAATAGACAAGGGAATAAAAAATAGAAAAAAATATTACCCAGTGCGGATACGAACCCAGAGTGTCGACAAAGCATGCACTGCTAAATGCTGCTACCTAACCAACTAGGCTATTTCACCCCTGATCATTGGTTTATGCAATTAACGTGTAAAGGTATCAATTATAAATAAATGTATAATTAATTAATTAATTATTAATAATTGTAGCAGACCTATGCTGGCAGATGTTGTTCACTTGCATTCACTACATTAAAATCTGCCTAGAAAATATTATTTCATTTAATTAACAGATGAGGGTATATTTTCTTAATGCCGGATCTTAGTCTATAAGGTTTTGTTTCTCTAAGGGTAACTTATTTATTTTACCAGTAAACAGAGTAAACAAATTATCTAGTATCGAAAAAAATGCTAAATTGTTTTCTAGAATCCCTTATGATTTCTTTATAAGTAACAGGAAATAAAGATTTAATATTTTAGTTTGTATAAGAATATTATTCTGTTTATAATTTGTTGTAAAAGAAAAAATTGTATCTAAATAAACAATTGTTAAGGTATCCCTAATATTTAAGCAATATATGAAAATAAAACAAAAGGATACAAGGATTTTTATGTAGCCTAAAATATTTAATTTCATTATTTAATATAATAAATATAATCTAGATTACTCTTTTCAAATATTTCTAAACGAGAACCAACACCTACTTGACTGCATTCTGTTAGTCGACTCACTTTTTATCTATTAGGGTTTTGTAGGTAAGTGTATAAAATTGTTTTGTTATCTTAACAATCTGCCAGGAAGGAGGTTAAATATTTGAATAACAAATTTACCTCATAGTTATCTTTTGATCGGCATGTGCAAGTGTGGGCTGAAGGTTCTTGGTTAGTTTGGACCTCAGTTATTGTTGCTTTCTGTTTTTAGATAAAATGAAAAAATGTTAGTTTATTACCCTTTTTATTAATAATTGTATAATGTTTACGATTTTTTTTATACAAGATGCAACAAAATTATCTCTCAGAAATTTATGTGTAAGAGATTTATATTGAAAATTAACTAATTGTGCTACATGCTAATCGGATATAATTTTTTTACCGACTATTTAGTAGTTACGTTAGTGTGTAATATAAAACTTGCGAAAAAATCCCTAAAAAAACTTTTGTTACCTGAAATTTATCTTTATCCTGTTGAATTGTAGATCCTGACTCTTGTCTCTGAAGTACACTGGATGTACTCCATGGCCTAATGTAGTTTCTGGTCAAAGAGCTTCTGGGATATGTTCTAGAAACAAAAGTTTGGACATGTAGATATGCAGTCATAGACTTACCCAATCCAATATTACTTTAATTTTATTGTTTTTTAATTAATGACATATAAGCACATGGAAAAACTTGCATAGAGGTATAGTTGTTTAAAATAACTTTTTTTGGGACAAACCGTATAAACGCTGGGATTTATTTAGAGCTTGTAAATTTAGGCATATATGTAGAAATTTTTTCAGAAATAATATTTTTGACAAATTAAAAACAAATTCTACATTGACCGCCAGAAATGTTAAACCTAAGGAAAACTTTTTTATTTTTGATTTCTCAAGATATTTTATTCTTGATAAAAATTTCTGCATACACCGAAACTCACAAAACACTGAATAAAATTTAAACAATCCCTAGCATATAGAGGTAGGTGCAAATTAGGAAATATGGCACAAGAGAAAACCATTTCATTTTTGAACTAAGAGAAAATGGTTATTTGGAGAACTTGTTTAGAATTAAAAGGTATGTCATATTGTAAAAGCAGGCCTTCCTAATAAAAAAAATTGGAAAAAAACCTACTTTTCAATTTACTCCGTATAAAGATTCAAAAATAACTGCCATAAATTATCCTTATTGTCCTTATACTTCGAAAAAATGTCTTAGCCTTGTTATTTTTAAAGTATTTACGTACATTTAGATTATTTCAACAAACAAAATTAAATTTTTGATTTTTTGTGGTTTAATAAGGCTAAAATTTAAAAGTTTCTTTAGATTAATGTTCCACAATGATTTTTTCTATAAAAAACGTTTTCTTTTTAAAAATATAAATTTATTTTCATGATTTTCTATTACAATGTTCAAAAATTAAACTTTTTGGGGATTATGGTAATAAAAAAACGTTCATAGAAGTTTAAAAAATTATTTTAGGATTAATCCGAATAAAAAACGAAAATATTAAAATAAATTTAAAAATGTGAAGACCTTTTTTATATGGCAAAAATAATGTGAAACATTATTCTTAAGAGGTTTTTACACTTTTAGCCTTTTGAACCACAAAAAAGCTAAAGTTTATTTTTATTTTTTGAAGTGATTTAAATGTAAATAAATATTTTAGAAATAACGAAAGATTTGACAATTTTTATAAATTTAATGGCACGACAGTTAATTTGATTTGATATAATCTCTATACGGCGTAAGTTGGAAAAGTAGTTTTTTTAATAAAAGGCTCTGTTTTAAAAATATTACATAACAGTTTTAATCCTAAACAAGTTTGCCAGGAAATATTATTTTCCAAGTTTAAAAATAACGTAGTTCTTGTGACATATGCGCTAATTTGCATCTACTTCGTAAACGCTATGATATATTTAAATTTTGATAAATGTTTTTGTGAGTTTCGGTATATGCAGAGATTTTTATCAGCAACAATTTTTCCATATAGTTCAACAATTCTGGCAGTCGCTGTATGTGTCTCAAAAATTATGCCGGTCACTGTATAAAGGAATTTGGCAATAAAATTTTTAAAAACTCCATTTTGATATGTGTCCACATTGTGCAAACGTACCTTAAGGAGTTAAGAAGGTCGTCTCTTCTTAAACCAATACCGAAGTGTTGATCCAAAAGTCTAGAAGGACAGGAAAACCAGTCTTCATCATCCCACCAATCACGATACATAAGTGGTACAACAGACATCTGGAATATAAAATCAAGATAAGTTAGTAGATTTCACTTATTAGAACTAACTATTATAAAAATTCTTTCACAATCAAAAAGGTACACTGTTGTGTTATAGGCTATATGTTACTATGATGTCCCACACGGGTCCGGTAGGTATATTATAAACTTATCTCAAAGTAAAAAAAAAATGGAAATATTGTGCAAATATCCTATTTTTTAATCTTATTTCTCATACGTGGTTTTCTCCTCTTGTAACATTTTATTTTTAGGATTAAAAAAATTGAATGTATCAAAAATCGATATTAAACGTAATATGCATTTTTTGACCTATTCGGATATTTTTAGCCACTTTCGATTTGACTGAAAATTAATATAGTTGGGAGCCCACGATGCTAAATGGGGATTTACTCGAGCGTCCTAGAGACCTATTGGGTTGCTGGGTTGCAAAGCTTAGATAAGAAAAAAATGTTATATAATGTATACCTTTTATAGCTGGGAAAAGCAGCTATAGATTTTAAATATGTCAAAAGATACTCTTCTCATTTCGGCTTGTGGAAATTGTTTGAATCGTTTCAGATAATATGTGTATTTTTCGTTATCCTTGAATTATTTTCTTCAAAATAAAAAAGCCATGCTCGAAATTGTCAAAATATCCTGATGTAGCCCTCCGCTTTCTTTACGTCATACACTCTCAAATTGTCAGATTAGGGGAATATAAACTGTTTAGCATGTAATTAACTCACCTTATCTTAATCTGACGCGCTCGAAAATTTCTGATGGATAAATTTTTGTATTTTATGATCGGCCCTGTATACGGAGCTCATATTTGGTGAGGTCCTTAACCGGGTACAAGGTATCCTAAGGTATATTAATCTGCTGCGCTGAAGTTAATCCCTAAATTCCTCTTTTGGGCTCCCAGTATCATTAGAACTTTTACAAATTAATACCTTAATACAATTTGTTCCCGGATAGGTGTTACAAAAGGACAAATGGAGCAAACTTTAAAAAAAACTGGCTGCATGGTCCACTAATAAATACAAATTTTAATTTAATCGATTATATACAGGGTGTTTAAAAAATAAAAAACTTAATGTGATTTCTTGTTCAATATAAAGAATAGTTTGAAGTAGAAAATTGTGGTAAAAATCAGCACTTTCAAAGATGGGGATAAATAAAAAATAAAACATTCAAATTTTGTATCCAAAAGACAAAAAATATATTTTACTTTAACTACTAGTACCAAATTTAAATTGTAATATTTTATTTAGCGTTTTTCCTAAATCCTTTTAAATATTATTATAGTATTTTAAGACATTGTTAAACATTTTTGGCAATCGGTGGTATTTTTCACCTTGTCTTTAATGTTTACTGCGTGCTTTATAAATAGACCTGATTATTCACTTGGATGAAAATAGATGGAAAATTTGTAAAATTATTTTTATTTTATATGATTTGTGTGTTGCTACCTATTTATATATGCTATTTTTAAATTATATGATTGCAACAATATTATAGAGTTGCAGCTATAAGCTTATAACTATTTTAATGTTTTACTTATAATTTATAGCAAGATTAAAAAATAAATAAAAAACATACACCAAAATTTTTGTGCAATGGTAGTATGTATCTTATATCTCTATTTTTTTATGCTTATGCCATTCCTTTACATATTTTATTATTTCTTATTTGATAACCTCATTATTAAAAGAGATATAGGCATTTAAATTTAGACTTTTTCCGTAAAAATTATTTTATATTACAAAAAAGGACATTTTATTTTTTTAGAAACTCTACCATGCACACTTTTGCTTTATTAAACCAGTCAAGATGGTAAGTGTGATTTTAGGTAAGTTTATTATTTTAAAAAACGATCAACAACTAAAGGATCAATATAAAAGATAATAATCTACAGAATATTTTTAATTTTTATTGCCAAAGAAACTTTAACATTTTTTTAATACTTTTACTTTGATTTCCGAAGAAGTTAGCGAAAGTCACACCTCAACATACAGTTTGTCTGCGTAAATTGGTGTTATTAATTTAATTAAAAAAGTTATTCTTTATGAAAAGTTCTGTATGGTTCAGAATCTTAAAAGCAACCATCAGATATCAATTTTTATCAGTCATCTACGAGATTGGGCCAAAAATTTAATTTCTACTTAAAGTGGGTAAATGTATTTTTGCTAATCGAAAATTGTTAAAAGAATTAAAAATCACTTTTAATTATGCAATTTTTACAAAAAAAATACAGGTACTTTAGAAAAAATTAATAATAAAAAGTTTCCTATATGATGCCAACTTTACGTAGACACACGGTTTGTTCCTATAACACTTGCTCAGTTTAAAATTATTAAATATCGAATTAAATTAAAGAAATTCTTATCTAAAAAATATCAAACTACCTAAGTAATTAAAACGATCAAAAAAACATCATGAATATTAAATTGCATTTTAAATATTTTTCAAAGTACATTTGTATATTGTTATCAATTTTTATTACAGTTTCGATTAAAAAACTGAAAAGAAAATGCAGGAATTTTCAAATTAAAAAATCTTTACCTACCTTAAGTTTTTATTTTTATATCACAGACACTTTCAACACAAAAATTTCTACTAAACTCTTAACTTGGTCCAAACTTTAAATATATACCGAGGATTTTATGAATCAGAGAAATCCAATCATCTACTATACGCATTTTACCTACTACAAATAGGGTGTGATCGCAGACACATTTTGAGTTTTTATAATTTGGTAAAATTATTATCAGTAATAGGTAGGAAAAAAAATAAGCGTGGATCTATGCTGATTTTTCTAAACTCAATACTATACATTCTTAAAGAATCAAATAAATAAATCAATTAATAAATATTAAAAAATATCAAATAATATTTACTTAATTTCATAACCCTGAGTTACCCAAGATACATAGGGAAAATTTTAAAACACTTAATTATAATATAATATATAATAAATATAATAGTAAAATTTGTTAGTTTGGATATTATTGCTATTTAATTATAGTCTCTTGGGCCAGCAATGAAATGGACTTCATGATAAGAACCATTTAAAAATCTTATTAGGGGGTTCCTTTTTTACCAGCCCACCACGAAAAATCATACCGCCATATATGGAAGCGGCGCTTTAGCCCAGCCTGTCAATCTTAAATGTTTCGGATGTCGGAGTAGGCAAACGCGTCAATAACCGAAACATGTGTTTGAACCCTATGGTTTCATGACTGTAATAAAAACATTTTGGCAAATGTTTAAAAATCGCATGGAAAATATTGTGGTAAACTTGTCCGCTACAAAAGTGACGCCTTCGCCCAAAACATTTGACATTGACAGGTTGGGTTCAAGCGCCGCTTCCATATATGGTATACATATTCGTGGTAGACTCGTCAAAAGGAACTCCCTAAAAAGTTTTAAAAATATGTTTGTCATGAAGTCCCTTTCATTGCTGGCTCAGGGACTATTAAGAGTATTTTGTTCTTGTTATATAATGGTTAAAAGTATTAAAAATAATTTCCAAAGAAAATATTTTCCTGTTTTTGGGTCCGGGAAGCATTTTATGAATTCCTACTACGGTACAACACCCTACCGTGCTGAAATGCAGGAGAATTTAATGGGAGTTTTTATTTTTAGAACACTGTAAAAAATACTACTACGCGCCAGCATTGCGTAGGAATTCATAAAGTAGAACGCAGAAATCAGCCCTATAATTGCTACGCATGTTTGTAACCTGGAATGTTTTAAGTACAAGCAAATTTGTTTTTATATTTGGAATTCATACTGCATGGCAACAGGGACGCTTCGCTCCCGCCTTAAATCTTTACTTTACCGACTTATTGCATTTAATTGAACCATACGGTTGCTTTTCTTTTAGTTTTATGTGAATTTTAAACGGTTTTACCCTAAAAGTAGTAATAGTCAATGTTTGTTTTTAAATAAAAGCTTACAGTATACCTTTTGCCATTTAATTTTTCTTTTTAAAATGGCGCCCAGCTGTCAGTTTGACATTTATATCTGTTATTTCCTGTCTAAAATTTGGTTTATGTTGTCTTACTAAAGTCCTCAAATTTTTATAAAAAAATACCAAACAATTCAAAAGTTAGGAGATGAGGTCCTGAATTTAGACCAGCACTGTATAATGTTTTGTTAGATTTTTTGGTTTTGCTAACATCATTTTGTAATACCTCGTATCAAATTTAAATTAAAAGTTAAAATATTTATTAGCTTTATAAATAATAAATATAATAAATACTTGCTGTATAACCATAGTCAAAAGACATAACAAATTAAAAAAATAATAGCCTAATAGCTAACCAATAAAAATGTAGAATTAGAGAACTAAAAGTTTAATTTTAATATTTTAAAATAAAATTGTCTTTTAAATGAAACCGAATATGTAATAACAAAATTCACAAAAAAAAAACTTATAAACTATGATTGTTTCTAAAAATGGTTATGTATTAATTATCTCACTGTTTTTGAGCTGTTTGACTCACTTTGACTGATTTGTAAAGCTTTTGGGCACAGACCTTTTGTTACCAGGTTAAATTTCATTCGTAATAAAATTATGCGTTTGCATGCTTTTAACTTTCTATCAAACTGTAGCACAAAATTTACTTATGGTTTAGAGTTGTAAAGGGCGGTGATACCGTTCGTATTTGCTATTGCATTTTAACTCCATGAAGGCGCTGACACGCAGTAGAAATTTACATACCGCTTATGCATTTGCATGCTTTTAAATTCCTCCCAGACCGCAGCACCAAACTCACGTAGGGTTTAAAGAGGTAAATAAAGGTAATATTGTTCGTATTTGCTACTGCGTTTCAACTCCATGAAGGTGCTGACACGCAGTAGGAATTCATAAATCGCGTCCGGTAATATGCAATTAAATGGATTTTTTCTTGAAAACTAAGCAAGATAAGAAACAAATTTATTAAACAAAAAACTAAATTGCCTAATCCAAGAAAAATATAACACTTTTACAGAAGTCAGTAGCGTACTTTTTTATTAGAGCTATTTGTTCATGTGCCGCTTGACTACTTAGACAAAATAAATTTAATCCAGTTAAAGCTAAATTGCTGTTTTAATACTTCAAATAATACTATTAAATTTTATCAAAGGATTAGGGATACTTTCCGTTTTTTAACACCCTGTATCCTGAAAACAATTATTTTCGAATGTTTATACAGGGTGCCCCCAAAACAAATGGGAAAAATTTTAGGTGATTCCCCAAGCAGCAAGCTGACGTCTTATTAACGTCTCTTTCTTTTAGTAATTTTTGGCCAACAAAGAAATCATAAGATAACGACAAAATGACGTTTAAATTACCTCTTTAAGTCACAGACAAAAGACGTCTTATTAATGACGTCATAATGACGCCTTTAAGATGACAAAAAATTGACGTCTATACTTTTTATCAAAAGCTAAAATGATACATGATTTTATTTATTAAAATTATATTTTCAATGATGGAGTAAACATAACTGATAGTTAATAAACTTTTCCTAAAGACGGTGTTGGATGGATGTGTTATGTCATGTGATGACAAATAAAATTATTTGGCCTTTTTTTCTGTCATATGATATTCCGACTGGATTTTGACACGAATCATATAATGTCACAAAATTTTTCTGGCGGTTTTACTAGACATGACGTCATTAGATTTTTATGAGCTAGTATAACGAAAAAAACGACTATGAAAAGACGTTAAACTGATAATTTTGGTCCGATGACGTCTTATGACCAAAAATTACTAAAAAATGATGTCATAATGACGTCCAGCTGGCTGCTTGGGTCCTTTCTTAAAATAAAAGGGTTTGTGGCTGTACAAACAAGTAGCAAAGTCATCACTTATAGGATAGGGAGATACCACGGTAAAAAATTGCAAAAAAAAGGTTTTTATGTCAAAAACGAATAACTTTAGAATAATAAAATTATACGGAAATCTTATTATAAAAAAACATGAATACATAATACTTTAAATACTTTGCATTTTTTAGAATTAATGGAAGTGATGAAAATAGACTACTTCTATCTTGTTAACTTAATTTTAAGAAAAACGAAATCTTTATGCAACGACTAAAAAAAAAAATTATAGTCTGGTTTATTTGGAAAGATTTCTTCTACTGTATTTTTCCGTTAAAATTACCAATTTATAAAAGCATGAAATGTAAATCATAACGTGTCACGATGGAAAAATTTATTTTAAAAAAATCATTTACCTGCTGTCACCTATTAAAGCGTTTGTAATATTTTTTGTATGACATTACTTGATAGTTTGAATACCATACTTTGTTTTTGTTTTTAAGATAAAAAATAAGGGCATTTTTAGGTTTGTTTTAATCTATCGTGATATCTTTCTAAAGCTTTGGGATCCACAATGAAAGTTTTTATAAAATTTTTGTGTCGTAGGTCAAAAATGACACGTTTTCCTCTAAAAACATTACTTGTTTTTACAGGGAAACTTGAAATTTTTTGAGTTACAGCCCATAGTTAATTGTTATTGCCAATATTTGCAATTAGGTGTGTTTAGGTAAAAACAAAATACATGGTTACAAAGGATGTGGCATGATAGAAGGGGTGCCATGCCCCGGCCCCTATGACAGCTTCCGAATGAACTACCTTTTTTTTAAAGAAGACATCACCCCCTTAAAGTTTCGCATTTGTTTAGAAATTCCCCTGTATAAACTTTTTCATCAAACCTCCCTCAGACGGTTAATACTATTGAAGCAATATTGCTATTGATCAATAATACAGAACGTGTAAGGGGTTTATTGAAACAATAATATTAATGGCAATATTATTGAACACAAAAACATTGCCTGTCAATATATTGTAAAGGTGTTTATATTATTAACATTTGTGCAAGGTATATTGTTATATCATACAAAAAAACGTCATACGAGGAAAACTGCTTTTGCTAAGATCTGTCTATACGGTGTGTTGCCTTCTTTTTTTTACTCACAACCCAAACAGGTGCAATTAGAAGCAGAAGATCCATCTTTCCGCACAGAATAAATAAAACTGACTTGATTGAGTGAATCAATATTATTGACAGGTAGCATTTGTTCTTCAGTATATTGCATCAATAATATCTATTGCTTTAATAATATTGACCGTCTAAGGGTGGCTAAAAAAAAGCTCATGAATAAGCCCTAAATGTTTTCAACGTAACTAAAAAACAATCTATATAAAATGAGATCTGTAAAAGTATTAGCGTTATCGGCTTTTCAATATTTTATAGCGATACCGTCTAATATTTATAGAATATTAGAAGTAGAAATTTCCTAAATCCTGAAATTTTGCCAAATGACTTAATCGTCTCGAACTTTCTGTTTTTGTATAAATAACCCAAAATAGATCAAAAAGGTGAAACTTTTTTTTGAACTTTAACAATAACACATGTAGGCGAATTATTTATATTACCGAAAATTCGAAAAGATTTCAGATTTTGCTTTTTTAAAGTCTTTTTAAAAATACCTTGTTAGAATATTAAATAAGTGAGTTTGATAAAAATGTTGGATTATCCAATTACGAGAAATCTATTGCAAACAGGGTGCATCATTTGCTTAGTTGTAAATTTTATTGTTATCGAGCATATTTTTATGCTGCCTTGGATATTTATTTCTTTCATCGTTTTATTGGTTATACAGGTGTTACAAAACAAATGAGGAAAACTTAAGGGGTTATATACAGTTAGAATTTTCATAAAATGTTTTTTGTTAAATTTTATTTTCTTAATGTCCATACATTAAAGAATACACACAGAAAATTTCATATCGTTCCGGTGAATATTTTTAAAGTATTGTTAAATACTTTTTAAAAAATTTAAAAAAGGGGTTTTACAGTGCTCTTATGTGCTTTTCAAACTTTAAACGAGTTATTCTGAAAATGGTGTTTTCTAAGTCGGTGACCAACAATTCTCGAAAACGACTAAACCGATTAGTCTCAAATTTTAGCACAAGCTTCTAAATTATATTTTTGTAAATAATCGAAGATTTTTTCCACCGATAAATATTTACTTTCTTATTAACAATATAGGCCGAAATTTTCGTCAAAATCGATTTTTTTTGTTTGAGAAACCGGCATTTTGTCAAAAAAATACTTTAACAAAATCTGTTTGGTTTTTTAACTTCAGATCCAGTTCAGAGATAGTGGTCACCGCAAAACGTTTTTTTGAGAGGAGCTCCCGGAGATCAGCTGTAGCTTCTTTCCAAATAACTATTTTTACTAATACTAAGCCTTAAAATACTATATACTATAGTTTTAAAAGTTTTCTGAGAAAAAATTCCGGAAAATTCTAACTGTATTGTTTGTTTGTAGGGGCTAATCTTCGGAAATATATACTGAACCGATCTTAAATTTTTTCACATTAAGAAAACTATTTTACTCTGGAGTGCTATAGGCTATATTTTATTATGATAAAAGTTCAGAGAAAAATATAATCAACGCCCAACGAAGTGGGCACGGATCGGCTAGTATTTTATAAAGTTAGGTTTATTGAGAATACATGGGGAGAAAAAAGTTTCTCAATAAACCACGTACGCTCTCAATATTCTTTCTAAAAATTTTCTAGACTCAAATGATAAGTATATATGTATACTGCTTGAGCAAGCAGTTTTGGTTCATCGGCGAGTAAAAGAATAAAAAACAAGCAGTATCAGTCATGCATGTTTACATGCCGGGATTTAGTAAGATTGTCTCTTTTTCTTACATTGCCTATGTGTTATGTTATTTAGCTTAACCTGTATGCCTAAACTATTTAAACCCCTTTCATAGGTTATTAAAAAGTATTACAGAATAAGCAGAAAATATGTAGGAACCTACCTATTTATAAAAATAATATTCTTATTAAATGCATTGCTTTATCGCTTTCCATTTTTAAAATAAAAAAATTATAATAAAATTATTTTTCTGATGATCTGGATGGATTGCCAATCGTTAAAACATGTGCGAAAAAATGGGTTTGTGCACTAAATGACAGATAATTTTTTCAACGCTCTACTTCCCCGGAGCACAGGGAGCATGGTGAGTGACGGTGAGCCAAGCCACTATCGTATTTGGCACTGGATTTTAAATATGCATGCTCATAAACGCATTGATGTGTTGACTGCGCGAGACCGTAAATAAGATATCCGTAAAATGCTACTATAGACACTGAGAATATAAATAATATACATATGTTATCTATATTTTTTAAGTCCAACATTTGACCTCATGTTTATATGGAAAACTGTCCTTTATTTTAATTAAAACATTACCTGTATAGGTTTCTTACATTTGATTTGAAACATACTGTATAAACATTGCAAATATATAAGTGAATTTAAAATAATAAAATCCGTAAATATCTTTGCCAACAATTTTAGGCGAATAGAACAGACTTTTACACTTTTTTCTGTTTTGTACAGCATTTATTTATCGTTCCGCGGACCCCTGCTATTTATTGTTAAATTATCTAAGAATTGCGGATGTTCGGAATCACGTGATTACAAAATCGAAAATGATATTGGGCAGCCTGGCCGGCAGTTTTACTTTAGTTTAAAAGATAGCCTTTTAAATTCATTAAAATTCAAATTCAAATATTTATTAATGAATGCCCATACAGGTTGTATTTTCACAAGTCAAAAGTTAAAAATAGTTAAATACAAGTTTAAAATAGGTTAAAATCTAAAAAAGAAAAAAACATTACATTTTTTAAAAGTAAAAAGTAAAGGTAATTCACTTCTGGAGAAGAATCAGGTATTTCAAGTTTTTGCAAACCCTGTATACAAAATCAACATTTTATTCTTTTCGTAAATCATATTTCTTTTGCAATCAAAAATTTTTATAAAGAATTATTTTTTTGCAAAATGAAATTTTTGGTTCATTTGTCCTTTTGTAAACCCCATCCGCGGACAGTCTGTATATATCTAGCTTTTCAAAGTTATTATATCGAAGAACATACAGAATTAGCCAGTCAGGAATGTAAACAGGCAATGCGTAGAAGGAAGACGGTCTAACGCGAATACCGGCATGTAAAGATTTTGGATAGGATAACTAATAGTGCTTGCTTTGTTATTGCATTACTGGCCGATATACCTTTAAAAATAGCTGATACAGTATAATAATATGAGCATGATACAGGAGTATCGATATTTCCAATGATATCGAACATCCCTACTGTATTCCTCTTCTTTTTAGCTGTGCTGTTAGGCAAATAAGCCAGGTAGGGGAAAAAGTTTTAGTCCTGGCTCTTGATGTTCGGTACGTATCGGCATCCAAGTTCATTGCCGTAGGACAACAAATCAAAGTTTGAAAAAGAAATGTAAAAATAGTTTTAAAACAATATTTAAATTTATTAGGCAAATTATTTAACTTATTTTATTTTTATTTTATTTTAATATACTAAAACTTTTTATAATAATCCATTGTAAAAGAATATTTTAGAATTTCTATCATATTATTTTGAATATTCGAACAACTCAATTGTAAAACTACACCAATGTGTGGTTCGGTTTTTCAAACTTTGAAAAATTTTAAAAGTAAGGTTCAGTTTCCGTTCGTTCTCGGTAGTGATTAGACGTTGGAAGGGAGCTCACACCGGGCTCTCACGTGGATTCGTGCATGGAGGATGTAGAAGACGTTCTGGTGCCCCGAGGAAGATAGGAAACTCACTGCTAAATTGAAAAGGCATCTTTTTTCTGGAGCCAAGCACTGTGAGTGAAGATTCCTATAACCTGATGTTTTTCGTTTTGGCGTACTGCACGAGGTATTCTTCAATGGCGGAGAATGGAGGCGGGCGCTGCGAGTGACGTCAGTACTGAAAGAAACCGGTTATGCGCGATACCAGCAGCAGCTCTTGGGAAGATGGCCGCAATTTATGCATTTCATAGCTTTCTTATTGACATGTGCTAGGAACTTCTGGGAGCTACAAAGCTCGACTATCCAGAGGTTCCAACGACAAAGTCCTGGAAAACTTATAAGCGACATCGCTTATATGATCGGAAGGGAGAGAGCTGGCAATTGACTTGCATCAACGCCAAAAACAAAGCAGTATCCAGTATCCAAAAGTAAGGTTATCATTCATAAACCTAAACAAAAAACGGTCAGAAAATAGTTTTTGGAAACTCCTGATAAATAGAAAATAAAAATTGTCCCTCAACTACTCTTTTCTAAACTATGGATAATTACACGGGAGAAGACCTACTACAAACTGTTAAAAACCTAAATATAGATTTGGGAAACTTAAGTCCAAATGTTATAAAAGCTTGGTTCGATTCAGATTGCAAGAATACGAAACATTTATTAAATTGGTTGTGCATCTTATCAAGTGTCAATTATGTATCACCATTGGAGCAAGCAGAGTAAGTAAATCCCGGTAAATCCTGTTTAATATATCTCGATATATCTAATAATTTGTTAATCCGAGTGACAGACTTAATATAAATATCTTTAATTAACAAATTGTGGTTACCATTTCAACCCTCTGTGTGCCATAAGTTTGGGTGATTAGTCTCTGATTTCAGTTAAAATTTGGTGAATTCATAGGAATACATTACATACTTCGAGAAAATCCCACAGTTTTCTCAAGAATTAATATTTTAAGTTTCTTGTGAGAATGTTTTTAAGAAACTGTACTTAGTGAGTCAACAAAAAAGTAGAGTTTTTATATTTAACATGAATCACTAAAGGCCAAAACCGAGGCCCAAACAGATGGAGTGCTTTTCGTCGAGTCCGCGACAAATTCGAAAACTTCTTGGCATGGGTATAAGTAATGCAAAACAGTCAATGCCATATTCACTCCACTGATCATCGGGATTGTCGGCCACCCGAACGGCAAACAGGTAAAACCGGGTCATGTGTAAAAATTTTAATTTAATTATAATGCATTTGGGGTAGGCGTCGCTACTGGCACTGATTCTGTCTTTATTCTGTTTTTATTTATAGAATTTTAAAGTTTGAAATTAACCAATAGATTTGCTGAAAAAAAATATATATTTAAGATTAAGCTTTAAATTAAGTAACAGCAGTTTTATTTTAATTATTATGTTAAACCTTGCTCATGTCCCAAAACTTTGTAAATTAATATTGTTATAATAGATCATACAAAAACATGTAAAATGTTATTATGTAAAGTCACTTAAATTATTATACAAAATTGCGAGCAAAATTGTCAACAAATTAAAAGAAAATACAAATTAACCCTTAACATAAGATTTTTTGTTTTTTTTAGGTTTAATGAACTACATTATTTAGACAGCAACAAATGTGCAAGTGAACTTATAAAGATAGATCCAAATTATTTGTTGTTACTCGATGGTGATAAAAATTTAGATGAAATATTAGTTATTAAGGATGAAATTGATTTGTATGAAGAAGAGAATGCAGCACTTGATAGATTAATCAAAATTTATGAGTAAGTATTTCTAATAATGTTGAAAACTAAGCAGCCTTATGATGAGGAATTACAATGAAAGTTACTTATTTTGTTTTTTAATTAAACAACATAAAAAAACTTATCATATATGGTTATTATTTTTAAAATTTATGTATAGAACATTAACTTTTCATTTCTACTTTCAAATAGAATTTTATTGAAAGAAGCCTACAGTATTTGATTTATGCTATAATAAGTAGTTTAGATTCATTAATGTAGTTTTAAGGTCATTCAATTCAACTGAATAAAAAAGCTTTTTCAATTATAACTTTTAAACTGTTGCCACAGTACCAATGATATTTGGGCAACTAAATACCCTCATACTAATACTTCTTTTCATAGGCTGCTTAGTAATTCAGGATTGTATAAGGGAAAGAAGATTTTTTTCAGTTAATGTATTCATTTCTTCATAATTTTGGTACAAAGAGTGTTATACTTTATTTGAATCCATATCTTAAACTATTCTTTATAAAATCGCATTTTAAATCCAGACATACCAGCTTTTTTTATGTAATAAAAAATTCCTTTTTGTAAGAAAATTATAAAAATATGGTAAAATTATAAAAAATAGTCTTTACCTGTATTAATAAAGTTTTAGAGGCTCACAACACCATTTTTAATCATTTTACCATGTTTTATTAGTTTTCTCAAAAAATTTAATTTTTATTAAATACAAAATACTGGTATGTATGGATTTAAAATGCGACATTATAAAAACCGGTCCAAGATATGAATTCAAATAAAGTATACCTTTTTGTACAAAAATGATAAGGGAATCAAACGGTCAAAGCCAAATGTCAAACTTGCGACCTGTGTCAAAATTGCATACATAAAATAAAAAAAAAAATCGTCTCACTCTGTAATACTCTGTATAATCCCGACTTACTGAAAAGCCATTTACCTATAAAAGAAGCATTAGTACAAGGTTTTTAGTTGCCTAAATATCATTTCTACTGTAGCAACAGTTTCAAAGTTAAAATTGAACAATAAAATAATTTTTAAAAAGCGAATTGGTATTTTTTTGATACTTCGGATATGAATTCTATGACTAATTTAAAGCAAAAATTATTCTATTTACTTTTTCGGAATTTCTAATGGTTCTAGAATTATTTGAGTTTGAAGTTGCCAAGACATAAATTATTCTATAGTAATGCAATAACATAGTTGCAACTAGTTTGCATAGGTAATATAATAATTACCACCTTGAGTTGTAATGAGTATTGTTTGTTCGTAAATTGTCATCATTGACAACTGTTGGTAATATGCGCAGGATCTAGTCTTTTTGTTTAAACTTGTCAATGATCTAGTCAACTCGCCTCATCTGCTTAGCCTTTTAAATTTTAATGATGCTGGTAGTACTTATAATACCAGAAGTGGTGGACTTTTTAAAGTCCCTCTTTATTGGACAAACTATGGCTATCATAGTCCCATGTCCAGAGTGCAAAGATGCTATACCTTAAACTGTGACAGGCTTGGTCTTTCAGTATCATTGCGTAGATTTAAGAAAAATTGTTACCAATTATAGATTGTTAGCTTAGAATATTACTTGCCTGTTGTTCTTTTTTATTTAAGAATTGTTTATTTTATTTATATAGTTTATATTCAGGTGGGTCCATTGTCTGCCATCTTTTGCACTGAGTAGTATAATTTTAAGTTTATTTTTTTATATGTAAAAGGGTGTAGTCCGTTGGTAAATAAATAATAGTAAGCATCAACTCATCCAGAAGATTCATGCAGCATTTTATGAAATGAAAAATAATATGGGGAACTACAACTGAGAGCGAATGCTGCGACGAAGGATTGAATTATACATTGCACAAGGTGAAGGTCATGCTGAGCATATTTAATAATTGCACCGTCATTACGTTTTTATTAAAATAAATCACATTTTCTCCTAAGCCTCAAAGTTCAAACTTAGATAAGTCAAGAACCGTTAGGAATTTGAAAAAGTCAAGACACATTTTTGCTTAAAATTAGTCATAGAATTCATATGCGAAGTAAGTCGGATACCTCGGCCCCTTCCTGTATACAGTGTGTCCAAGATAAGGATCCTAAGCATGGGAATCTCAGTACCTATTGGAGATACAGCTTAGGTTAAATTAGGAAAAAGTTGTGTTTTTTAAAGCTTATTTACATGCCGTTTAAAAACGTGAAAAATTTTCATGGCCTGCTGAGATATTAATAATATCCCCAAATTATAGATTTGTAAATCCACACATCATTAAAATGTATCGCGTTAAATTAAAGACACATTGTAAATATTATATCATAACAGTTTTATTGGATGGTATTTATTTGGGTACACACCAAAATAAAATTAAAAGTACTAAAAAACCAAAAAAAATTAAACAAGTAAAAGATAATTAAAAATCGACGTTTCGGTGGCAAACCTGCCACCGTTGTCAAGACAAATGGAATAAAAATAATAAAAATAAAAACTTACTATTATTTAGGTTTTAAAATTCAAAATTTTTATGTTTTTCTAGGATATTCGGAAAACTTTGACATTTAATGTATATAGTACATACACCAAGTTGAATGGCCGTTGTATGTGACTTGCTATTAATTTTTTTATACTACTTCTGAAAAAATGTAAATATCAATACCTAAACTTCTTATAAATATAATAAATTAATTTTAATAAGAACTTTTAACTTTCGTGACTATAAGGGGCGAAAAACGGCTGATCATTACCCACCTTTTCTCTTATTTATATTGGGAAAAAAGTTTAAAATGAGAGTTAGTGTGCGAGACGTAAAATAAACCATTATAATCCTTTGTTGTGAATACTGCTTAGATCATTAAGAATTAAAGTCAAATTTTAGAGTATTAACTTTGTTACTTTATCAAATGTCCCTGAAAATAGATAAGAACGGTAACAAACACCAGATTATTTTTTGACATTGTCTTTTGACAAAGGTAAACAAAAAATGAAATTTAAATATATTTTATGTTCTTTACGCGTAATTATTTTACCGCATAAGTCGACCATCTAATAAAATAATTATATGATTTGAAAATAAACCGGGTGACACATGTTAACCCATTATTATTTTTTTTTAGTTTTAAGAAAGACTAATAAAATCCTACAGTATTATATGGCATAAATTGATATTTTTTGTCATTATCACAACCTTAAAATCTCTTTCGGTTTAACCGTAAATACCATAAACTTTGCTATTTTAAATGCAGGTCTCTACTTTTTTATATTTTTCTTTTTAGTGATATATCATACTGGTTGTTTCTGTTTAAAATGGCGGCCAGAGATTACTTTTAAAGAAAATCAAGTGCCGCTATTATTTCTGCGTTTAATATATTTTTTGTAAGTAGTACGCTGTGTGTGAAGAAGGGTTACACCGCAGTACCTCATAACATTTATTTAATTCATTATATTTTTTAATATCCTATACCTTTTATATAATAAACTATATATTTACTTGCAAAATGTAATTTAGAAATCATTGGTCATTTAAAAACATAATATTATTTAAAAAATAACGCGTTTTTTTACCAAATCAACTGTATTAAGCAGTTTTTTGCCTGTCCTCATTTTGCAACTTACGAGGTTCTGCGGTGTGACCCTCAATATTCCATATGTCTAAATAAATTACTTACTGGATGGTACTTCTTTGGGTACACGCCAAAATTAAGTTAAAAGTACTAAAAACCAAAAAAATTTAAACAAGTAAAAAGATAATTAAAAAATCGACGTTTCGGTGGCAAATCTGCCACCGTTGTCAAGACAAGGGAAATAAAATGATAAAAATGAAAACTTACTATTATTCAGGCTTTAAAATTCAAATTTTTTATGTTTTATCTTGGATATTCTGAAAATTTTGACATTAAATGTCAAAACATGTTTATTTGGTTATAGTGTCACTATAACCAAATAAACATGTTTTGACATTTAATGTCAAAATTTTCAGAATATCCAAGATAAAACATAAAAATTTGAATTTTAAAGCCTGAATAATAGTAAGTTTTCATTTTATCATTTTATTTCCCTTTGTCTTGACAACGGTTAAAAATAGTGTCACTATAACCAAATAAACATGTTTTGACATTTAATGTCAAAATTTTCAGAATATCCAAGATAAAACATAAAAAATTTGAATTTTAAAGCCTGAATAATAGTAAGTTTTCATTTTTATCATTTTATTTCCCTTTGTCTTGACAACGTCGATTTTTTAATTATCTTTTTACTTGTTTAAATTTTTTTGGTTTTTAGTACTTTTAACTTAATTTTGGCGTGTACCCAAAGAAGTACCATCCATTAAATGAATCCGCCAAACTACAGAACATATCTTCAATTAAATTACTTACATTTTATAATTTCAGTTTTTATTGTAATTGGTGAAAGAAAATTACAAATTTTTTTTTATTTAATTTAAATGAAAACACCCCTATTTCATTTTATTTTTAAACTACACACTAAAATCTCTTTCCAATGATATATTACAACATATTTTTTGTTTTCAAGATGGAGGATATAGATAATTTATTCACAATATCTGTATAAGGAAATTCATAAATAAATGATCTATGGTCGCCATCTTTAAAATAATTAATATGTTGTAATATATCATTAGAAAAAAAAATTGTAAAATTTAAATATAACATAAAATTCTTCTATTTCTTCTATTTTAAATGTTAATTTTTGCATTTTCTCTCATCAATAACATTAGAAATTAAAATTACAAATAGTGTAAGTGAATTATAAAAATAACTGAAATAAATTACTACCTGTATAATACATCTGAAGGATAGAGCGGAGGAGTACCATCTGAATGTAATAAAAAGTGTCCATCGGAATGGAGCAAAGGTGGCGCCACAGTAGCAAGTGAAAAGGTTTTAAACAATGAGCATAAATTATTAGCGTGAGATACAAAATGACAAAGAAGAGATAAATACAAAATAAAAAAGGAAAGAAATACTAATATCTTCGCATCGCCTCTTGCCATAAAAGATGGCACTCCTCCCTCTACCCTCCATACTGTAAAAGTAACATAGGCCATTCTTTTATTTCCACAACCTACTCAGCAAAAAATATTTTTAAAGCAGAAGTAATGGCGTTACTTAATTTTCTTTAGAATTATCTGACCGCCATTTTGAAGAGAAACATACTTTTATCAATTATCATTGAAAATATAAGTAGAAAAGAAAGTAGGCACTAATATTTAAATTAAGAAAGTTCATGGTACTTCCGGTTAAACCGGAAGTTATTTTGAGGTTGTTATAATGACAAAAAATGACAATTTATGCTTTTATTATTCTGTCAAAAATTAATAAGTCTCTCTTAAAAACTAAAAAAAGTTGGAGGTAAAAACATTCTGTGTCACCCGGTATGTTAATAAAGTTTTTCTGCTTTCTGATATAGTAATCAGTTAAGCTTATTTTACAAATATTTTATTGTACACGTTCAGCCAAATCAGAAGGTTCATATGCAAGTAAAGATACCATTCCGAACACGGCGGCAGATTGCGAACCACCGACGGCAGAGGCAGTGCGGCAGCAACAGTAATTCTTACTCCCGACAGAGTTTATCAACTAAAAGATGAGTTAATGCACTCTCTTGCGGCGCGTTTGAAAGCGGCTTTTAAACAGAGCTGGCAAGGTCGAGCCACCGTGTACAATGCGAAGCGAACGACTGCACAGTATAGAAAAGGATAACAGGCTTTGTTTCGGCCAGCAAGTCGTCGAAGGAAAGGCGGAGAAGGAGGGGCCTGATCGGAGCCAAGTCGTCGAGTACTTTAATTATTCTTTTAGTTGATAAACTCTGGTCCCGAAGAGAAAGATGTATTGATTAAAGACACATCAACCAGTGTGGATTTTTAGTGTCTAAGAAATAAAAGAAAAGTGCCACTAAAGAAAGCAAGTTAAAAATATATTACAAAGTGACAGAAAGACAAATTGATTAATTTAAAAACAAGACCGAAAGCGAAATGTGGTTTATAGCCTGTCGCCGTGTTGGCAATCGTTCCTTAAAGCAACAACAAAGCGGAACCTATGTGTCATCACGTTTAAATGCCGGCATTCTTTATCTAAGCTCCTGATTTATTAATGTTCTACACGTGTTAAAGCGTCTTCTTTCCACGCATTGCCCATTAACCTTTGGTTTGGCTGAAGGTGTATATGATGTACCAAAAAGCAATGGTAGACTAAAGATGTGTTTTTCCAGCGGAACACTGTTAACAGGGTGATAGAGAAATAATATTCGTAACTTTAAAAGGTGATTCCTTGCATTATTCTAAGCAAAAAGGTTTATAATAAATTATGTCCGAAAAATCAATCGTTTTTGCGAAAATTCGTAAATAATTAAACTTTTTCAAACATGCATCGTTGCAACTCTTACCGATACGTGGCGATACATGTACATCTCCAATATCCACGATTATCAGTCACTCATTTAAAACAATGCGATTCACCAAAAAATGAAAAAAAAAAAACGCACAACATTCGTAAATCACTTATACTTACAGTTAAATGTATTAGTATTCAAAATACTTCTCGTACTCCATGTCGAATCCTGTTAATTGAATTCAAAAATTTGTTTTTCGGTTTCCACTCCAACTTCACGATGTCTTCCGTGATTGTTAAAATTAGGCACACGCTCCCTGAATTCAGAAATCTTTGGGAGTTTTCAACAAATGTTCTTCTAAGCGTCTAGCTTCTTCAGAATTGCCATAAGCCACTCCGTAAATAAAAAGCATATCGTGATACTCGCGTACCAAAAACATCTTTCGTATCAAAATGCACGCCTTGATACAGTTTAAGCATACTAAATATTAAATATGATGTCAATTCGGGTAAACATTACTTGCATTAATGTATGCAAGAAACCTTCAAATATTTTTTTCCCGACGTAGGTATTTATTTTTGGCCTACCGACACCCGTTGTCAATTGTTTCAGGTATTCTGTTTGTTTTTCTTCGGAAAATTGTATTTAATAGGCAAGAAAATTATTTTTTAGAAACGGTTAAATGAAGTTTCCGCTATTAGGCGTATGATTTTAAATAATTAAGGTGCACAATAAATTTATTTTATGGCTAAAAAGAAATAGGTTTAGCATTTTTTTCTTCGAAATGGCTGATTTTCGGATATATATATGTTATAAGAACTTTTTTGGCAATATCAAAGGTACATACATATCAATTAATCTTTCTAATGAGGGTGTAATTCACCAATAAATTTTAAGGGTGAGTCAAACCCTTGATTGGTATCTCATTTTGGCGATCGTTTAACCCTTATCATATGCCCTGAGTTTTAAATAGTTTGCTCTTACAGGTAATTTATTATTATACATTAAAAAAACATAAATATAAATTTTGACAAGAGACATATATCACTTGACCCCTATTTCCATTTAAAATTTTGGGTGCGAGTCTCACCCCTGCTGCTAGACAGTTGCAGTTCAGGGGAAAAAGTGGCAAAAAATGATTCCCCCTAAAATAAAAAATTGATGGGTCCAAGCGTGTTTCCTTTTATGAACTGGAGTGCCCAAAATTAGCTCTGTTTCGTTTTTAAATGTCCACCCTATGTTTAAGCATAAACTTGTTTTATTAAACAATTGACTCACCCTGCAGACATCTTTTTGATTTTTATTTTTCAAAATATTTACCTAGTTTTCTTATACAGGAAAAAACTGTTTGTTTATAAAGTACGTCATTTCTTTTGAGGAAAAGGATTATTTGTAAATGTTAATCTTACAAACTATTGTTTTCTGACAGGCATGACATGTAAACAGAAGCGTTGATAAAATATTGTTTTAAATAAATTTAAATTGCTAAATTAGTTTTTCATTTGTTCCATTAGGTGATAGTTGAAAAACTGTAAGATGGTTGGGAAAATATTTCTGGTTGCGGTGAGTTTCTTGCGTATTACGTAATTTTGACAGGTCACTTTTTATTTAAAAACAAACATTTTAAATAATCGTAAATATTTTATAATCGATTTGAATGAATATTATGCTTTATATTTTGATTCTTTTAATAATACTTAACATACAGATCCAGTTTTGTATTTCACATCTAGTTAGTGCCATATCATTTTAGGATTGGGGCGCCAAAAATCTCGTCCAATTTAATGTATCCAAAACAATCATGTGTAGTACTTTTCGGCACTACTTTTCCGCACTGAGTGCGGAAAAGTACTTTCTCGCACTACTTTTCCGCACTAGTGCTTTATATTTTAAGGACATCTAGTTAGTGCCATATTATTTTGGGATTGGAGCGCCTAAAATATCGTCCAATCTAATGTATTCGAAACACAATCATGTGTAGTACTTTTCGGCACTTCTTTTCCGCTCTATAGTTCGGAAAACAAAGATAAGGTAATGGTTAGTTTTTTTTTATCGTAAAATTTGATAGATTTAGAGTAAAATAACGGGAAATTGCTGCATATTCTAAAGAAAACTCATGGGATCTTTTTTAAAGTACCTAATAAGGCCTTTATTTTTTAAAACGTAGAAGTTTCCAGCATAAAATTTAAGAAAGAAACATTTTTACCCAAATGTTAAAAAGTCGCAATAAAGGATTTTCATGCATTTCATGTTTAAAAGAAAATGTTGCTTTGGCCAAGCCAACTCAGAGGTGGAAAAAACATATTCTGCAGACACCAATATTTCCACTACACAAAAACTTCTTTAATCCGCTATTAACCTACCAAGTGCCACAAATTGTACATTTACCAACAATAATATTAATTTTAGGTATGGAATTAGGTAGCACTTTGTTAAAGTAATAATAATAAAAAAATTAATTAAATTTTGTTTTTATGGTTTCTATACGCTGGTAGAAAAATAGCGTTCCTAACACTTGCCGAAAGTGGGTTTTCCGCACTTGACTGCTTGGCCGAACTCCGCTACGCGTCGTTTGATCAACTGCAGTCACGTCCGGAAAAGTGGCACTTTCAGCACTAGTTAGGAAATATACTATTTTCGTCCTCAAAAATATAAAAATCATTTTGGTTAAGCTGAGTCTATTTATGTATGTATGTATTTCCATGTTTAAATAAAATAGATTTTCCTACTTATCTCTGTTCCTGTTTATCCAAACGTTGAGTGTAGTATAGGTAAAACTGTGTTAACTTATTTGTGAAGGTTTATTTTAAGATCAGGGTAAAGCACAGTATAACAGATTTATATTAGCGCAATTTTATTACAAAACTTACCACACACACGCACCTCATCCCCCTACATTGCACCACCAAGAGGCACGGCTGCAAGCTCGTTGCCGTTATGTGTGGTCAGACCTTAAGACGGAGATTCGTATTTCATCCTGGTTAAGAATGGTCAAATCCGCTATAAATTGATGACACCTTGACGATATAAAGATCCATTCTAAATAGGAATATTGATAAACAAAGTCGGTATTAAGACTAGTGATCGGCCGATATGATTTTTTTTTGCCGCGCGTCGACGCTGTAAAGCATTTTTAGTCAAATACTGGCATCGCCGCCTTTAACACATTGCAACAGAAAGTTTTAATTTTTTTTTATGCATTTTTATTAATAAAGGTAAATTTAGGGAAACAAAAATTGAAAAAAAAAAGAAAAATCAAAAAAGGTTTTTGAAACAATTCGGGCTTTTTAATTTTTTTCCCATAAATTTATTAATAAAAATACATAAAAAAACTTGAAAACATTTTTTTCAATTGTTTTCAAGGTTGTGATCATTAAAAGTAAAAATCGTTATCCTTTAATTCTTCTTCAAAAATTAGATAGAATAAAACAAAAGAAAAACGGCATGACGGATTGAATCGAAACTGTTGGCAAACTTTACATTACTTGTTATCTCGGTATTTTCAATTTAGCGCCTTATTATCCACAAATGTAAAACATTATTTGTGTTTGTCAAACCATGGCCAATTTTTGTAAATAATTTATTGAGAATTTTAAAACCCTTTTTAATTTTTTTGTGCAATCAGCGGTTTTTACACCGATATTTATACACAAAATTTTCCGATATGCCGATACTATACCGATACACCGATATTTATATTGGTATCGGTCGATCACTAATTCAGACCTATTAGTACTGTGGCTGGTTGTTTTGGATATTCTTGACGAGGTGTTGTTTTTACCTCTGGATACGGACTATGTTTGACAAGCTTAATGTTTGAGTGGATTGGATTATAGTCAAAGTGTCAGTGATTTGCAGCAGATATGACCCTTTCTTACAAGGCTGAACCATTACGTGTCGTCTTCTTAACCGAGACGTGTTTTGAGAACATACGAGAAATCGAATAAAAATAAAATATTTCATTATAAAAAAAAGTCAATAAAATTAGCAGAAGTTTTTATTTTAATGTTCATTTTGGTCGGCGAGTAAAATTGTACAAGATCGCTATTTTATTTTTTGTTTTAACTACAGTTAGGCTTCGGCTACAATACAAGCGGTGTGCGACATGCAGCAGAGTGGTAAATCTCGGTAGCAGTGGCTAGTTCAGACTTCGATGGTTTGTATATGGAGGGTAGGCGCGCTTGTGGCTGCTCCGGTTGTATCGGCAAGCGTCGATCTCCGGAGTTAAGCAGTGAAGTGCGCGCCCATAACTTGGATGGGTGACCGGCATTGTGGGTTTTGGGCAACGGCACGCGGTGTTCTGCTCGGGGGTGAACAAACGGACCGAACAACAACCATCCAAGTTATGGAATGAATGGTGTGTGAATGGGAAGGAGTAGGGGTCAAGGTACAATAAGCCTTCAGGCTGCAGTGCACCACCTAGGGGGTGGTCGTCGGGCCTGGGTGGGATGACCCCGAAAGGGCGAAAAAAAAAAAAAAAAATATGGAGGGTAGAAGAAATAAGTACCATCTCAATGTATTAAAAAGTATTCATCAGAAGGGAGCACATTAAGGTGGCGTCACAGTAGCAAGTTTTGTGGTTACCGTTAACGTGAGTGGCGTTTTGAAATCAGTTTACATAGATTAGAAACTGCCGCTAGTAATATTTGTATGTTGCAGCTGCCTAATTAAAAAATATACATTATTTTACGTTACCATAAAGGTCAGAGACACTAGTCCTTGTTGGATAACAATGCTTATAGTACCCATTTTTTTTGTTTCTTGTTTACTATTATTTGTGTTGTGTTAATAAGTGACCTGTTAAAATAGTAAAAACTATCTCATTATTTAAAAAGACTTTTTTAACTTCTAATAACCCTTTTTATTATAGTGTGCATTAGCTTCTCTGGGCCAAGTATGTCCTAACCCTCTTACCAAAGAAATCACTGCTGACCAGTCACTACAACTCAAATATAGGCATATTATTGGTCAGATCGAAAGAATTGACATTCCTGCTGAGTAAATTGCATTGTTTAGCAATATTAATGATGTATATTTAAATATAGCTACCTTACTGCAAACTCAAAGCACCCCTAATGTTTCCGCAGTTCTGGATATTTTTAACTTTGGTTTTGGAGCAAGACTTTTGGTTGCTAATGAAAAATATATTCAAGTAGATCCCAGGGCTATTGAAACCCTTTTTCAGAGAAAACAAGAGCCACAATAAATAGCTTAATTCCCAAAGATACTTTACAACGCTTTGTAGCTGGTAGTGCATTGCAGGAGCAAATTCATCGTACTGTTGATGACCTAAGCCCAGAAATACTAAGCAGGAAAGTACCTCTACAGAGAGTTACTACTATATTGGAACTAAACGAGCGCAACATTGCGACGCGAGCCACAAATTCTTCAGGCGATTATCTAACGGACTTGGTTGCTTCTCTTCAAGAATCAATATGCGAATCAGTTGTTACATCGCTATATTCACCTCTAAACGAAATTCTCAACACAGCGACTAACTTTTTAAACAGTATTACAGTAAGTCCTGGTAACAACGGACTTGTATCCTTAGTAGCAAATTTAATTTCATATTTGGTAAGCCTTGCCAATGAAGCACTTACTTCGCTGCAAGAACTAGCAGAAGCATTTCGATCAAATATATGTTCCAGCCTTTTAACTTCCAGAAAACGTCGTGATGTGGTCTCTTTGGAGGCCACTCTTGTTAGGTCAAAAGAGACACAGCATTGGCCGAGGCAGCACCCTCCCAAATCGTTGGTGCGAGAACTATAACGGGTTTGCTATTAAGTTTGGTAGCTGGAGCGCTAAGCCTTGCTTTGACTTCTTTTGTTAATTCTGCTATTGTGTCATTAAGTAACTTCTTGATCAGTAACACTGCGAATTGGATTAAGAGCCTTATCAATTCTATTTTTAATATTTAGTTTAATTACAATTACTAGCCTATAGATTGTTAAATTAATGAATATATTTATATTATAATCATTGAGAAAGATACTTTGACTTTTATTATTAAAAAAAAAATAAATAAATAACTGATTGCTTTTTTTATGACATGAATCCTATGCAAGCCACTAACAGTGCTTATCTAAAATTATATATACACATATATTAATAATAATAATAAATAATAATAAATGGTTTTTTATTCCAAAAGAAAAAGATACATATTTGTTCAATTTAAATTAAAGATAAAAGCTGTTTTGGAATAAAGGGCTACATCAGCATGCCCCATAAAAGAAGCAGCTGCTAGATATACAGTGCTTGTCTAAATTCAAGACCCCCTCCTAACTTTTGAATTGTTTGGTATTTTTTCATGAAAATTTGAGGATTTTAGTGAGAAAACATAAATTAAATTTTTAAAATACCGAGCTTTTTTGTCAGGGGCCTTAAAATGATGTACCACAAGACCACCTTCCCATTAAATTTTTCTTCTCAAAATGGTGCCCAGCTGTCAGTTTGACATTTATATCTGTTATTTCTTGTCTAAAATTTGGTTTATGTTGTTTTACTAAAGTCCTTAAATTTTTCTAAAATATTACCACACAATTCAAAATTTAGAAGAGGGGGTCCTGACTTTAGACAAGCACTGTATCCGGCCTAACGATAATTTTGACACAGCGACTACTATTTAAA
>JACEGR010009131.1:0-29496 GCA_014170235.1 Listronotus bonariensis
TAGTAAACTGGCATTAAAAAGAACACCCTGTATAGTACATCACCATTAAACAGATATTTTAAAGAGCTTTTAAGAAAAAACCTCATTTGACATGTCTATCTCTTTTAGTTTTGGAAATTTGGCCATTCAAATTTGAGGATTAAGTTAAATTTTCATTACCTCTACAAATCTGAGCTATAAGCACTAAGTTTATTGTCGTAGAGAAAATGTGCATTATACCAAAGTCGGTCTATATAGGGTCGCGACGTTAGGCCATATTGCTTTGACGTGTTATAACGTCACAAACCCCCATTTTTCGGCCATGTTGTTCAGTGCCGGAGATATACAGTTTATTGTATTAGTAGAACAACCGTTTACACAACAGTTTTTAATTATTATTAAGTTGTAAATTCTTTTACTTTAAATGAAAAACATTTGGAATTACATCTTTCAACAAATATCACTTTCAAAACAATGCAAAATGAAATGCGCAAATTCTAGACGCCACTGGCTTGATCATTAGCTTTGATTTTACCCAGTCATGCCAACTTTTCTCCGTGGAGTGCCCTTCCTTGCGTCCCCGACCTCAAACCGCCTTAAAGTTGAGGATGTGTCGCAACCTTATATATATAAACTAACCTTGCATTATACCTACTACTTTTTAGATTTGAATGGCCATATTGCTAAAACTATTTCAAATTGGATATATCACATATGGACTTTTTATAAAGCTTTTTGTTGGATTTTTTGAATGGTAATATAATATACAATGTGTTCCATTTAAAGAAAATTACATTGTTTTGCAATAAATCGAAAACCGGACGTTTAATTGTGTTTCTGTCGGTAGCACGTTAATTACTGAAAAAGTACTTCAACATCACTAATAAAACAAAATTAATAAAGAAGTCTAGTAGTGGTGCGGACTTAAGTTTAATTAAATGTCGCCAAGCGAGCGTCCACGTTGGATGTCTATAGTGGAAACTTAAATTGTCTTTAATAATATCTAATTTTTTAAATTTTTAATTTTTGCAAATAGAACTACAAGTTGACTAGAAACTAAAATAATTAAAACGATGAATAATGTGACCGTTAAAACTTTAATTAAGATTTGGAATTGGAATTTAATGGAATAAACGTTTTCAAAATTTTTATTAGCATTTAAATGGAAGTATTTTAATGACAAAGTTCTCAACATTTTAAAGAATAGCTTAAATTGATTGGTTAAGACTTTTATCAGTAAAATATTTAGAAAATGAGGTTTAAAGAGTTGTAAAATTTTATGTTTTTTATATTTAGGAATTAAAAAATTAATTACTTTTACCACGTGTCCAAGTAAGAGTTTTTTTTGGTAAGGTTAAAGAGAAACACAGGAATTTATTAATCAAAGCTTTCTTAAAAAAAAACCTTAGGAAAATAATATAATAATTATTTGTCCCTCTATTTATAGGTCGAGCCAATGAGGCTGTAAAACAGGCAATCGCTGAAAGTCCTCAAAAACAGCTCCGATTTTAATATATTTTTTTAACTTTATTTTTTATGCTTTTTAAAATAAAAAACTTTTCAGAAAGAGAAAATAATTCTTTGTATTATTTTAACAGCATAAATGTTATTTAAACAGGGTGTCCACTAACTTTTTTGATAAACTTTAAGGGGCGATTTTTCTACAAAAAATAAGAAAAATACTTTAAATGAACATTCTATATATTATTCTTAGCGTCCTACTTTTAAAACTACAAGGTGTTAAAATTTAGTAAAAATATTTTGTTTATAACTTTTTACCCACATATTTTTGGAAGATTTGGGAGTCATATCGGATACTGAAAATATTAAAACCAAAATCAGATTTCCGTTCAGTTTTAAACAAATTTAATATTTTGATTTTATTTACTTGGTCTATGGTTTTCAAGTAAAAAAATATATAAAATTATTCTAAACTGCTATAAAAGCTGCTAGCCATCTTGAAAAAAAATTAATGGAAGGGCACTTTGTGGCACATCATTTTAAACTCTTGACGAGTACTTTACAACCCTAGATTGTAAAGTCAATAACTTTACCTAATACAAAATGCCGGTACTTTAAAATTACCTAAATACCTGATTAGGATGGCCATATTTCCAAAACTAATAAAGTTAGATGTACTAAATCCAGTAGTTTCTTAAAGCTCTTTAAAGATCTTTAACTGGTAAAATAATATACAGGGTGCTTCATAAAAAATACATACTTTTTCTGCCCTGTATATTATCAGCCAGTATGGTAATACCATTAAAAAGATCTTTAAAAAGCTATAAAAACACCATATTAGGTACATAGAACCTTAGTACTTTCCGAAATATGGCCATCAATATCAGGTATTTGGGTAATTTTTAAAGTACCGCCGTTTTGTATTAGGTGAAGATATTAACTTTATATTCTAGGGTTATAAAGTACTCGTCGAGAGCTTTAAAATGATGTGCCCCAAGACCCCCTTTTATTTAACTTTTGTACAAGATGGCGCCTAGCCGCCATCTTGAAATTTTTATCTGTCAATTTTACCTTAAAATATAGTATTTATTCATCAATTTTATATTCCAAAGTTACACTTTTTTAAATTGATTCGTTTTAAAAATAAAAGAAGGGGACATTAAAGAAATACACTCTATATTCATGAAAAGTTTTTTTCTATTTTTTGATAATAAATCACCCCTTAAAGTTTATCAGAAAAGTTTTTAGACACGGACAACGGCATCAGTAAATATTAAAAGCGTAAGAAAAGGTAGGCCTCCGGAAAAAATATTCCCGGCCATGGCCGAAAAGTACATTTCCCAGTAACGCCTTCTTTCTACAGTTATTAAATTTTGTAGGTAAGAACACATATTTCTTCCTGGGCCAGTTATAAAATTAAATTCATAATAATAGCACTTTTAAAATCTTTAAGAGGAAGTTTCTTTTGACGAGTCCACTAGAAATATTCATACCGCCATATATGGAAGCGGCGCTTTAACCCAGCCTGTCAATGTCAAATGTTTTCTGGTGCCGGACTGGGCAAACTCGTCCCTTTTTTGTCGGACAAGTTTACCAGAATGTTTTACATGCAATTTTTAAACACTGTGTCAAAAATCGTAAGTGTTACAGTCACGAAACCATGACCATGTTTTGGGTATCGGATTGAGCGGGTATCAGTAACTGTAATTCATACGATTTTGTACAATGTTTAAAAATTGCATGTAAAACATTGTAGTAAACTTATCCCACAAAAAAGTGACGCATTTGCCCAGTCCGACACTCGAAACATTTAACATTGACAGGCCGCTTCCATATATGGCAGCATGAATATTCGAGGTAGACTCGTCAACAAAAACCTCCCTGAGGAGGTTTTAAAAGTGTTATTAGAAAATTATTGCAAGTTGCCTTATTAAGCTCGAGTATTATTAATACCGGCCTTATTTAAATAGTGCTTGTACCCACAATTTAGAGTTATTGCAAATCATGTTGACAGTACTCATTAACCTAAAAAAGAAAAACAAATTTTAGTAGTTTTTCTTTACTTTTTGTGTTGTAGGGTTTTGTTTTACGCAATTACAGAAATACATTTGACACAGCAAGGTATTAAGTATTTTTACTTCTAAAAACTTTTCGATTCTGTGGTCGGCAGCCGTTCGGTTATACGAACAGTTCCGAAGTTAAAATAAGACCAAAATAAGGCACGACCTAAAACCGACATAAATAATGCCAGACACTATCCTTATTAAGGGAGTCCTTTTCCCACCATGCATCTGCGCAAGCTCAGATGTCAAAATAAGGCCGGTATTATTACGTGCCTGGCCTATATTTCACTGTGCAATAATTCTCTAATAATATAAAGTCAATTTCTGTTACTGGCCCAGAAGCTATATTGGATATATGTAGATTTCTGTCCGATTGGAGCAGAAAAAGGTAATGTTTGCTTTTTTATTTTTTATTCTTAAATTTATTCAAACTTTACTGTCAAATCATAAATTTTATAAAAATATCCGCATTTTTCTAAAAATTAGAGGCACCTAAAAGTCTTTCATAAAAAAGTTGTAGAGTAAAAACATCAATTTAGTATCATTTTTTAAAAGTAATACTTTTTAGATGAAAAATAAATGATAAAAATCGGTAAAATATTTAGTTTATTTTTTACCATAATCCAACCTTTAATAGGGTCTCATAAGCCTTTTATCAAAAGGAAAATTTAGTGTAAAAAAAAGAGTAATTTAAAAAGGCAATACAAGGATTTTAAGGCTATTATCCTAATATCTCTTAGTAACATATTAGGGATTTCGTTTTTTTATGAAGTTACTCAAAAACGTCTAATGTAAAACCAAAGTGTATGAAATAGAAAAATAACAAAGACACTAATAGTCCAAGAGCCCGTGAGCGGCTGACCTTCGTTACTTTGTAAAAACTTAAAAGCTTGTCAGTGCATGCTCCCAACATACGTATAAACAATGGTAGACTATAAAGTTAAACTACATAGTGGCTTTGGCAGAGGTACCAGGTAGCAAAGGTTAAGGAAATTTAACTTTCGTCATTTTGCAAAAGCTGAATTTTGTTTGTTTAAGCCACTATGAGTTAAACTTGATTTTCTACACCATCGCTTCTTCCTATGTTGGGAGCATGCAGTGTCAAACATTTCAGTAGTGTTGGGAAATACGGTGATTTTTCGGTAACCGGTGAAATGGCGACAGTGATTTCTAAATCACCGTCATTTTAAACAGTGATTTCGAATCACTGCAGTGATTTGAATATACATAAATATTTAACTAAAAATGAAAATATAAAAACAGCTACAGACACCGTGTCTGGCAACGAATACGAATATATTATTTATGCAGCTCTTATCGATTTTCATTGACATGCAGCATAATATTTATTAATTTTATAAAAATAAATATTATGCTGCAAATTTAATTAACAGCAATATTACGAAATCTAAATTTTTTGGGCTTGTAACTCAAATAATCATTTTGATATAAGGTGTGACAACAACAAGCTTAATGTGATATATATTGCAATATTATTATTTAAAAATCATATCAAGTTTTAGAGTTTATTCATTACCTACTTCCAAAAATAAAAATAAAACACATTTTTTATTAATCAAACACCATTTTAACATTTTTAACTTAAATTCAATTACAAAAATATAAATATAAAAAAAACGTTTTTAAAGCAAAACAAAAACGCATACCTAATAAAAAATAAAAAATTAAGTTCTTTAAATAAATACAAATAAAACAAAATATAGCTTACTTTTTTCCCAATGAAAATGAAAAATTAGCATCAAGAAAGATGAGTTTTTCAGCTTTATTTGCACTTAATTTATTTCTCCGATCGGTTAATATTAACCCGGCTTTGGAAAACAGTCTTTCACATGGCTTGGCGGTGCCCGCCACCCTCCACGTCTAAACAATATAAATATCATTTCAGCTTAAATCACTGTTTCCCTTCACATATTATTTTTAAATATTAATTCATAGGTATATCATATTTCGATCGGCGCCATCAGCGATCATCCAATGCGTGTCGTGTCGATTCCGATTGCAATATTCGCTTCGATTACTGATCACCGTATTTGCAAAAAGTAAATCACTGATAGCGCCATTCACCGGTGAAATATCGCGGTTATTAATATATCGCCCAGCACTACATTTTAGCTTTTACAAAATAACGAAAGTTTGCAGCTTACGGACTTTAACTATAAGGCCGCGTAGATTGGAATAAATTGTTTTTAAATTTTGTGGTTTGGAAAAACGAAAATGTGTTTAGATAAAGTTTGTAGTCGATAAAAATAATAATACAAAGTTTTATTGAACTCTATAATTTGGCGAAAACACCTTAAACACATTCGTTTACAGGTGAAAAATTGTGTTATGTATGAGTTATGTTAGAGTTATGGAAAAAGTAAGTTTTAAAAAGCAAATTGTTAGAATTGTTAGGGCTATTTTATTTTAAGAATTTAAAGTAAATTATTTTGAACTACACCAATATCAGTTTTATAAATTTTTTGATACCAAACGTTGCTCTTTATTTTTGGCTGTGCTTTTTAATAATAATAAATACATTTTTACAAGGTGTCTAAAAAGTGTAAAAGATTCTCTTTACATAGCACTTACCTACACCAAATCTTCTTTTGACATATCTAATATTCTAGGTGTTCAAGCTTATCGAAAACATTTGTTGACACTCGCTATTGTAAGTTATTATAAAAGAACTATTTTGTTTGATTATACACGCATTTCTGGCAGTACAGTACTGAAATACTATATTGTCATAGGCGCAATTTGGGAGGGGCTAAGGGGGCTTAGCCCCCAAAAACAAAATTTGACAAATTAGCTCCCCCAAGATTCCCAGTATCCAAGCAGAAAATTATGTGAGTAAAACCTAAAACTTCAACGAAAATGTGACAAACCTAAATAAAAAAAAAAAAAATGTGGCCAAAACCTAAAACTACACACACTGAAACAAGTCAATTTTTTTTTCATTGGCCAAATAAATATTTCGTTGTAAAAAATAAAGAGCATTATATTTTAAATGCACAATTTTTTTCTTAGGGGACTACTCCTTCACTAATTTGAAAAGTCCCAAGGATTGCCTCATACCTTCCGGGACTACCAAGACTTCAGCCCCCCAAAGAACGGAAGCAAATTGCGCCTATGTATATTGGATAACATGTAGGAAAAGCAATATATTTTTGGACAATGGTATAGTTTGCAGTAACTACCAGGATTACGTAAATGTGCTTTTTCTGCAAGTTGCATATACTATTTTTAGTTCGATCTTAAATTCTACTTTAGCTAGGATATTATTTTATTGTTTTTAGTTTTTTAAAGTTAAACATCATAATTATTTGATCTCGGAATAATACGTTAATATAATATAACCTTGTTATGTATTGTTGATATATTTTGACAAACGTCATGGATTATTTAAAGCTATGAAAAAAATAAGCGTCTGTAAAAATATTCCCGGCCATGACCAGAAAAAATATCTTGCCTAGCAACTGCTTCTACCTACAGCAATGATGCATTTAGCCAGTTTCAGACACTAAGAGCTTCGGCGAACATTCGGCATTCGTCAAACTTGACGCTCTAGTACGAAGTTATTTCCGCTGATTGTCGGTAAAATACTTTACATCAAAGGACTCGAAGTTCGGCGAATTGCGTTCGGTGGCAGCTCCCAGACGCTTTGCACTTGCTTGGATGCACATTCGTTAATATTTAGTCTTATTGGTGCAGTACCAGTTTGTGCTTAAGTGTTTAATAACGGAATGACACAGCGAATTATTAAATACATTTTTGAATCTCCACCCAAATAGAGGAGGTACTTTTGAATCCTAAAGATCCAAATAACAAAGACCAAAATTTAATTTATGATGCGTGGAAAAAGATTTAAACATGTTTTAGTGCAAATAGTACAATGACTGATTAAAAAAAAGAAAATAACTAAACGAAATAAAGGTCAGTATAAAGATAATATTCACTAGCTTCTTTTACGGCGTTTAAATTTATTTTCTTTTAACTATGTACAAGGTCGGGCCCCACATAACCGCAACGAGCCCGTGGCCGTGCGTTTTCCTAGTGAAATGTAAAGAGATGCCGTGCAAAAATTTTGTATTTATACAAACTGCAGTAATATAGGCAAATTATACCATGCTTTATATTGGAATAAAGTAACACAGTTTTCAGGTTTGACCACATATAACCACACCAAGTCCTGCACTGTAGCACAGCCGTGTCTCGGTTTTAAAATGTTCTTTTGTAGTCTAATGCCATAGGCTTTATATCATCGCCCTGTGCTCGACAACATACCTCACACCGTATTTACACAAGCACAAAAAAATATGACACACTTAAACAAACTTTAGGTTATTTGATTTTTTGAAATAATATTAAAAAAAGCGGTTGTTTGTGGCCAGACTTTTACGTTTATCTTTGTGGCCAGACTTTAACCACTTAAAAAAAACGCTTTGTATATTTTTGAGGGCAAGAAAAGTGCTTTAAAATGTTTTCAAATTAATTTGCTCCACTTTAAAACTGACAACCGAACATTTGCTATTTGCCGAAGTACAAGTGGTATGTAAAGTCAACTCAAACTTAAAAATTGTGGTTCGCTGAAATACAAAGTTTCTTTTTCGCCAACGTGTGCCGGCTTTTAAAGGTAAAAACGTGTTGGAAATATAGTAATATTTATTAAAAAGTCGTATAAGTATAAAAAAGAGAGATAACCTGCCTTATTTTTGAGTAAAACTCACTTTTGTAACTAATTTTTGTTGGAGGTTATTAAATATAATTGGTTTTTAATAAAAGAAAACATCGGCGAGCAATAGTTTTTAAGATATCTAGGTGGCAATGTTAAACAAATTTTGACTTTGTTAGTTAAAGATGCTACGTCTTGAAATTGAAAAGGCTCAAGTAGGTAGTCTGCACACTAGATCGACGCCAATGTTTCAAATTTTTAAAAACCTATGACGTATGTTAAGTTCCTTCAAACAGTTACTTTTAGCAGCCGGTTTTACATTAAAATTATTAATTACTGTATTTGCTGTATTCCTTTTATGCTCCAGAACCGCCCAGAACGACACCATAAGTGTTCCTTTTACAATTTTTTTCACATTTTTTTCATGTTGTAGAACCGTTCTTGACACTATTGACAGTTCAAAGAACGTTTCTACAAGGTAAAAGGAATACACTAATTGAGATTTCCATTCAATTAAAAAAGTATTTCTGGATGTCCTCTTTGATATTATCATTGATATTAAAAAAATAGAAGTCCTGCATTAGTATGTTTTTGGGACAACCTTTTTTATAATATATTTTTAAAACAAAAAAACAACTTTTGTCTAGGATATTGAATAGATTTGATGACATGCCTGCGGCCATATTTGAACCCTACAATAAACAAGTTATACTTATGTTGCCAAATTTATATATAAAATAACTAACATAATTAAGTTATTTATTAACCATGCACATATAATTAATAATTTATAAACTGGTAATTAGAGATATATTACTGAATTAATATTATAATCTGTTAAAAACAAATTCATACCATGGTATATACATTTCTATGTGAATATCACAAAATTTAGTTTAGCACGTTAAAATCTATCTGCAAAAGATCTTTTTAGGTAAAATAATGAGCATAGAATACACATAATTTAAAATATCATTTAATAAGTAGTTTCAAAAAGACTTTTATTTAATGAAATAAAAATAGAAAAATAATATTTTCATACAGTATTTTTATATTTTTTTATTTATATATAACTAAATAATAGGCAACAAAACAATAAGTTTATACTTCGTGACTGCAGTTTAAAAGAGAGACATTTTCAAACTGAAGATTCTAAAACTACTTGAAACTTATATTTATATCATTAAGTTTAGATAAATTAAATAAAAAAACATGTCTAAAATGGTATTTTTAGGAAATTTTTATACGGTCGTGGAAAAATGTAGTATGTAACACATGCATAAAGTGTCTTTTTTTACTCATGGGATTGCCGCACTCCGCACTCGTCTAACGGCTCGTGCTGTCAAACTTCCCGTTCGTAAAAAAAGTATCACTTTATGAACTTGTTACATAAATTACTATTTAGGGTTGGGATTCAATTAACATAAAAGTTTATCATACATTTTTGGTATCGTGAGTCAAACATTTTAAGTTTCCCTGTAAAAATACTATTTTTGTTATCTTTGGACAAACCACGAAGGCTAAAAGCCTAAATACTAACGTACCGTGGGTGTCTTAAGCGAGGTTGAAGGGAGTTTGTTGACACGGGACTTAAATACTTAAAGATTTGGGGGGAACGAAAGACCTTCGCGGGCAGCAGGTTCCACAATCTAGAAACTCTAGGGATAAAAGAACGAACAAAGTGAGAAGTTCTGGGCCTGTCCAGTTGGACCGTATAGGAATGCATATGCGCGGAACCACGATTTTCTCTGTTGGGAACCGTGAGTGGAGGAACTATACTGGACAATTCTTTAGAGCAGAAGCCATAGAAGTACCTATAAAAAGCGATAAATCCCCCACAGCCCGACGATGAGCAAGAGAGGGAATCCTTTTGTAAGTGAAGGATCATTAATGAGACGAATGGCTCTTCTTTGAATAGAATCAAGAATGCTTAGGATTGTGGGGGACGCCATGCCCCAGATATGAGGTCAATATTCCAAGGGAGGTCGGATTTAGGACACATATAAAGTGAATTAATACACTTTAGTCGTGAAGCGGAAAAATACTTTTTGGCTCGAAAGAGAAATCCAAGCTTTTGAAGCTGCCGTGGCTATAGATACAATATGTTTATGCCAGTTAAGGTTCCTTTTAAATGTGACGCCCACAAGATTAAAGGTGTCTTTGCTCTGTAAAACTTGGCCGCTAATAAGTAGAGGATGAGTATTTGATGACTGTTTTCGCGACAAGGAACATGATTGTGTTTTGGATGCATTAAAATGGACGAGATTATTGGCGCCCCAAACCAATAATAAATTAAGATCCTGCGAAAGAGATATCTGCATCGCTCTGTGTTTGTTTTCCAAATTAGGTTTAGTAATGGGTTTAGGAACCTGAAAACTGAACTGAAGGGTCTATTTTCGGCGAAACTGTAAATGGAATTAGTTGTGGACGAGAGAAGGTCGTTGTAAACTAATTGTTTTTACAGAAAAACTTGATTTTTGTTACTCGTGACACAAAAAATTTAATAAAAACTTTCATTTTGGATCCCAACCTTAAGATCCCCTATTATAAGCGACTAATTAAAATACTTTACCACAGTAGTTTGTGTATTAATAGCTTTATTCGTAGAACAAAATTTTCAACCAATTTCTAATTCTCTAATGCGCATGCTTAGTTGGAAATAATATTCTGATAGTTTGAAATTTTTAACTCTGCGGACGGCATGACGAAAAATGCCAACTGGACCCACGCAACCTAGACAAAATTTTAAAAAGAAGTGAAATTTAGTTTTCTCACAGCAACAACGGCTTAATGTTGAACAATTTGAAAAAGTACTTTTTAAACGTTTTTAAAGCAACCACAAATTATAATAACTACTGAAACCACAGACTAAAAACACACCAAATTCACTAAACTGTTGAAATTGTAAACAAATACAAATGAGCAAACATGTAAAATCCACGAAAAATCTAATAAAATTACAAAACACCATAAAAGCAATGGCCATTGCGCATGTCTCTAACCAAAAATTTCTCTAAAATCATCGGATTATTTTGACGGTTTGAAACTAGTTAACAACCAAGGTTAGTTTATATTTATAAGGTTGCGACATATCCTCAACTTTTAGGCGGTTCGAGGTCGGGGACGCAAGGAAGGGCACTCCACGGAGAAAAGTTGGCAAGACTGGGTAAAATCAAAGCTGATGATCAATCCAGTGGCGTTTAGAAATTGCGCATTTCTTTTGCATTGTTTTGGAAGTGATATTTGTTGAAAGATGTAATTCCAAATGTTTTTTATTTAAAGTAAAAGAATTTACAACTTAATAATATTTAAAAACTGTTGTGTAAACGGTTGTTCTACTAATACAATAAACTGTATATCTCCGGCACTGAACAACATGGCCGAAAAATGGGAGGTGTGACGTCATAACACGTCAAAGCAATATGGCCGAATGTCGCGATCCTATATAGACCGACTTTGTTAACAACGAAAAATTGGACGTCTCCAAACAGGGGATTTTTAATCAGCAGTTTGGGATTTCTTCTCTAATGCCGGCTGTCCATGAGAGCGGTTTTCCGCTCGAGGATGATAAATTCAGCGTTGTGATTGGTTAGTGCAAATTTAAAATGCATTTCCCGCCAATCACAACGCTAAATTATTATCCGCCAGCGGAAAACCGCTCTCATGGACAGCTGGCTTAACGAACGCTTTTACGAAATGCGCGTGCGTCTGAAAGTTTCTGACTGCTCTACAAACAAACCTATTATTTGCAAAGCATAATGGTGTAATATCACAAACTTCTAAAATTTTGTCATTGTCCCAACTTCCCGAAGGCAGGTGTCCAAGACAAACACGGAAAACTGGTTTAAGTTTAATTTGCTTCACCTTAAGTTACTCAGGAAATCTTTCAAAAAATAAATACATTCTATAAAGTTTAAGGTTCTGGCTTGCATCTGAGGTTTGGTCGTTAATTAAAACTATCAATTCGCCAGGGACGCAAAATGCATTGTGGATCTGTATGCAATGTTGCCAATAGTTATTTGCAAATCTTAATAAATTAGTCTTAAAGAAAGGGCATAGATAACCTACATTTAGATCCTCAGTGGCAAGAAACATTTTTCGGATTTTTACGACCTCGCGCAGTGGGTGGACGAACATGCGCACTTAAAAGCCGTGGCAAAATACAAACACCTCACGCTCATTAGCTACCGTACTTCGAACAGAAAACCAGGACTCCGCGCTGTCGACAATTCTTTTCGATAATGCGGATAGTTTGTTTGGTGCCGGGTGCGTTTACCCTCAACTGGCTTGCGCACAAACCAGTTTTTTCGCCCATGAAATGTAACTTTTGTTTCGCGGTTATAACATTGGCAATCCATCGAGATCAGGGAGAAAGGGCCCATTGTATTGTTCCAACACCCACCATTAATTAATAAATTCGTAAGTGTAGTAATGGAAGTGCAGGTCCATGGGTATACCACTGGACGATGACACCCTACTCTTCACACTGTGTTTTGCTGACGACCAGATCCTGATAGCCCAAGATTATGAGGACATAGAATATATGACCCGCAAAATATTTAAAAAATATTGCAAATGGGGGCTGGAGGTAAATATAAATAAAACCGAATATATGTGCATCGGTGGAATAAACCAAGACCTGGTACTAGAAAATGGAAAATGGATAAGGCACTGCAAAGATTATAAATACCTGGGAATAAACATCATATTCACTCTTTGTTTGACCTCCGGACAGTGCGAACGTGCATAGAGGACTACAAAGTTCTTCCCGGAGAGGCAGTTAGAGGTGCTGTACGAACGTGTTTTACCTTCGGGGATCAAGGACTAAATTGGCGGCATCTTTCTTCTGGATCTAAGCGCTGTGAGCGAAGATTTCTATAAGCTGATGGTATCCTGTTTGGTGGTGAACACGAGGTATTTCTCAAATGGCGGAAATATATGGGCTACACCAGTAGCAGGTCTTGGTTTGACAGCCGACAATTTATGCATTGCATCGATTGTAGAATTATTTTTGTTTTCTTTTTGGAATTTCTGGGAGCTACGAGCTCGATTATCCAGATTTTCCGCCGACGAAGCCCTGGAAAGCATAGTCCGGAAGGGGGAGAGTGGTGGATTGGACCTGAAGGAACTAAAACCAAGAAAAAAATAGAAAGAAAGAGAGAGATAATAAACATCGACGGAACCCTAGACAAAGCAATTAAAGAACGCTGCACTCAAGAAAGGAGGGAAATAGGAATGGTAAATAGTGTACTCTGTAAAATCTATAGTCACATACAGTAGTAAAGTTTGACCACTAAAAGAAAAAACCGAGAAAGCACTTAGAGTACTACAGATGGATTTCTGGAGAAGATCGGCAGGTGGATCACGCTTAGAAAAAGAATCAAATGACACCATAAGGGACATAATGGGGATCAACCTAGACATAGTGGAAAATGTAGAGATAAAACAACTCAGATGGTATAGCCATGTTCAAAAAATGGAAGAAGAAAGATTAATTAAAAGGATTTTAAAGTGGACACCCACAGGAAGAAGAAAAGAGAAAGACCGAGAAAAAGCTGAATAGGAGACCTTAGCCATTAGAACAGGGCCGGGATAACCCATGCATTGAAGCCGTTCGGCTTACTGTGCGCCCTGTCTTTTACGTGTGGGTGATGTCAGCCAGACGAGACCTACAAGTTAACGTGGGTTCCGAACCACGGTCCTATAAGCGACAACTTAAGACCTCGTCCCCACCCAGGACTAACGAACCTACAAACTGAGTGGGGCCCGCATGTCTACGGTTGCGCAGAACACGGCAAAGTGTGTTCCGGCGCCTTATCCCTTGCTGACTAGCTTCTATACATTTTGCACTTTGTTCGTCTTGTTGAGCTAACCACTTAATTTTTGACCTTGGCCGCCGGCAGGAATTCAAACCCACCTCACGTCGGTTGTGAGCTCAACGATCTGGCGCGTTTTTTGGCTTTAAAATATGGGAAAATTAATTCGTATTTAAAAGACAAAAAGACGTGGAAAACTATACACATTCAGCTAAATCAAAAGTTTTATTAGCAATGCGTGGAAAGGAGACAGTTTTAACGCGTAAAAGCACTACAGCTGTGTGAAGTCTTGTGACGTGTTGTGCCGTAATGTGAGGTGAACACATTTCTCGAATGCATTATGATGGAAATAAGTATTGATTTTAGTTACAATTTTTGAAATAAGAAGCTTGTTTGCTAGTATTTTAGTCCTTATATCATTTTACAATGACCATTGAGAATAGAGAAGAGCAGAGAAACAAATTTCATACGCCAACCTATTGAAAAATGGCACACACCTGTCGCTTGTGATACGTTAGGATACTGATTGGGTCTGTTAAATTTTCATTTTATTTTTGTTTTAAAAAACGATCTGCTAGGAATTATGGCTTTATATTAAATTAATTGGCAAAAAATATCCATTACGCACTTACCATGTAATAATTTTGTTTGTAGTTTAATATTATCAAGCCAATATTTTACAGACTTTAACTAGTCTGGCTGTCAACTAAACACAGCACCATTCTTCGGCTTTCTAGTCAGAAAAGAGAAACCAAAGAGAAGCGACAGTAGCGTTATTTTAAGGTCAATCACACCCCAACAAGTAAAAAAGTTGAAGGTCCGAAAGACCAGACCATGGTTTATTTTTGGTTTTTAGGGTCGCTGAATCCAAATCTGGGGTCGGTTTGACCCCACTAAGTCAGGGTCAAGGTCTTTTCAATGTTAGATCATCAAAATTCATTGAAAAGAGACCATAATCGTATTTTTATGTTTTTAGAATCGCTGAGTTCGAACCTGGGGTCAGTTGGATCCCATTAGATCACGGTCGGGGCCATTTCAAGGTCAAATCATTATAAATATAATATATAATATATATCATAATAAATATAAAAATAGACCACAATCATGGTATATTTATGTTTTCGGGGTCGCTTGATCCAAATCGATATTGGAATTGACCCTATGAGGTTAAGATCAAGGTCATATCAAGGTCAAATTATCAGAAGTTATTGTAAATGCACCAAAATCATGATATCTTGGGTTTTTTGGGTCACTTAATCCAAATCCGTAGTCAAATTGACCCTCCCGGATTCAAATTAAGCGATTTAAAAATCATTAAGGTACCACGTTTGTGGTTTATTTTCAATTAATTTTGATGATTTGACCTTGAAATGACCTTGACCGTGACCTGATGGGGTCAAACCGACGCCATATTCAGATTCAGCGACTCCAAACATAAAGATACCGTGGTCTAGTCCTTCGGACCACCAACTTTTTATTTTTGTGGGGCTGTGTTATGATTGCTTTATGGTAGGAGAGCCCAAGAGGGGATTTCAGGATTAACAATCAGCGCGCCCGTTGCAGCACTGAATTCCCAAGCAGCAAGCTGACATCTTATTGACGTCTCTTTTTAGTCATTTTTGGTCACATTTAGTCAGCAAAGACGTCATAATATGACGACAAAATGACGTTAAATTGACCTCCCCAAGTCACAGACAAAAGACGTCCTGTTAATGACCTCATAATGACGTCTTTAAGATGACGAAAAATTGACGCATATACTTTTTTATAGCTAAAATGATATGATATTTTATTTGAAAATTGATACAGGAAAAAACTCCTTACTGCTTTCAATTTCCTTGTACTCCAAGGTCGCATCTCTCGGGACACTGTACAACCTGGAGATGCAGGTTTTCACACTAGCCGAAGATATTTCTATCAAAGCTAATTGAGATCACCAACCGCAGACCGGTCTCGAACTATTTTGGTCTTACCGGTACGGTGTAGGCGATAAAAAGCGAAGATGTTGAATAAACGTAGCAGTTTATTATCCATTACGCCATCTATCGGTAGAGTTTTTCCTATTTCAATTTTGTAAAATTATTAGTCTTATTTTTCTGTCATATGATATTTCGGTTGGATTTGGACACGAATCATATAATGTCACAAAATTTTTTTGGTTTTCTAAACATGACGTCATTAGATTTTTATGAGCTAGTATGACGATAAAATGACGTCGAAAAGACGCCACTTTATCGATGTCAAAAACACGTCATTAAAATAACGGTAAAATGACGTCATAATTTTGGTCTGATGACGTCCTATGACCAAAAATGACTTAAAAATGACGTCATAATGGCGTCAGTTTGCTGCTTGGGTTGCGGGAGAGTACAAAGTAGATTGGTGGAGTGAATTAAAATCATGCATTTACTAAGGCGGTTTGGTTTCCATACCAGTATATACTTTTTCAAGTAGGTAAGTAGGTAAACGTGTATAACAAGTCTAAGTGTTTATTTTGTAGACTTTTAATATAATTAATTTAGTAATATAAGTAAAAAATGAAAATAATTAAATATCTTTATTTGTCATTTTTTCTAATACGAAATAAATTATATTTTGTCAAAAAAGTATTTTAATATTCTTTTAAAATGTTGAAAGTTCATTAAATTGCTTAGTATTTGTATTTCTCGTATTTTGCATTCTTTTTTCCCTTCAAAAAAAAAAATTTTTTCTAACACCGCGGATACAAAAAAACATTGAGGGACAAAAGTTTTACAATTAGGAACAGTGTTTCAACAATTACAAAAAATAAAGGTTTATGAGAAACTGTGCGCTGTCAAGAATAAAAATTTCTCCTGAAAATGCCTTTGTTAAACATTTTTCAATATAAATCTAAATAACGATGGTAATGAAGTTTTTAAAGCATATAATAAAGTAAAGTAAAAGAAAGAATCGACGAGATGTTTCCTGTGCAAGTCTTTGATTTTATTTTTATTTTTAGAAGTCAGATTCTGTGTTACTATACCGGGAGACAAAATTACTATCCATATACAGTGTGTCCCAGGAGAGGCGTTACAAGAGGACAAATAAACCACATTTTTTGAATTTTAAACGAAATTTTGGGAAAACTGGTCAGATGGTTTAAAACTAATAAATACAAAATTTTACTCCAATTAGGTAAATAGAGGGCGAGTTGTAAATAAAAATATGAAAAATGCCCAGGGGCTAACTACTTTTATTTTTTAAAATAGAACAAAATTGTATAGGTAAATGTTGAAGTGAATTACATTTCATGATAAAACTTGAGCATGAAAGTTAAAAAAATGTAATTGTCAATTTTTTACATTACGCAATACAAAGTAAAGAATGGGCAAGAGGGTGCAAAATAACAAAAATAAAATAATAATTTCAAATATTTTTTTCTTTTTTAATTTGCTGCCTTAAGCCAAGTATTTTAAAAACTGTTAATGCATAATGTTAAAAATTGATAAAAAAATATTTTTTTACTTTAATGCTTTAACTTTCAATTTTGACATAAAATTGAATTCTCTACATCTACTTTTACAAAAATCTCGTCCATTTTAATGCATCCAAAACACAATCATGTTCCTTGTCGCGAAAAGAGTCATCAAATACTCATCCTCTATTTATGAGCGGCCAAGTTTTACAAAGTAAAGACACCTTCAATCTTGTGGGCTTCACATTTGAAAGTAACCTTAACTGGCATAAACACATTGTATCTATAGCCGCGGCAGCTTCAAAAAAGCTTGGATTTCTCTTTCGAGCCAAAAGTATTTTTCCGCTTCGAATTTATACACTTTATATGTGTCCCAAATCCGACCTCCTTTGGAATATTGTTCCCATATCTGGGTCATGGCGTCCCCCACAACCCTAAGCATTCCTGATTCTATTCAAAGAAGAGCTATTCGTCTCATTAATAATCCTTCACTTACAGAAATGCTTCCCTCTCTTGCCCATCGTCGGGCTGTGGGGGATTTATCGCTTTTTAAAGGTACTTCCATGGCTTCTGCTCTGAAGAATTGTCCAGTATAGTTCCTCCACTCACGGTTCCCAACAGAGAAACTCGTGGTTCCGCGCGTATGCATCCCTATACGGTCCAACTGGACAGGCCCCGAACTTCTCACTTTGTTCGTTCTTTTATCCCTAGAGTATCTAGATTGTGGAACCTGCTGCCCGCGGAGGTCTTTCCTTCCCCCAAATCTTCAAGTATTTAAGTCCCGTGTCAACAAACTCCCTCTTACCTCGCTTAAGACACCCACGGTACGATAGTATTTAGGCTTAAAGCCTTTGTGGTATGTGCCAAGATAAAAAAATAAATAAAAAGCTCACCACGAGAAAATTCTTCTCTCTCTTTCAAATTATCTACTTTTAAATGTTATTGCTTAAATACCATCTTTGGTTGGCTTCCTATTCATTCGGATGTGTCAATGCGTATCAAAACACAATTTTTAAAACTAAAAGTCTTTAGCAAAACTTTCCGATAACCCATCATATCAAATAATTTCCCCCTTGACATAAATTTAATTACAAGTTAACAGCAAACTACAAGACTAGTAGGGGAGGCAGCCCTAGATTTGAAAAGTTATTTTATACAGGCTAAAAATCTCATAAGTTACAGTTTTTTCCTTATATATAAGAAATGTGAGCGTCAGCTACCCAAGTAGCGGTGGATTTAACGATGACAGCATCTGCGAAAGTCGGATTTTTTTACAAAAAAGTAAATTTTATACCGTGTCAAAATCTGTAGATATATATATATATATATATATATATATATATATATATATATATATATATATATATATATATATATATATATATCTAAAGATTTGCACAAGGAAAAATTCCCTACTGTCTTGGTATATTATACAAAGTATTTTACTCTCTCCCAGACCGGTTTCGCCTGCCTTACAGGACCTCATCAGTGAGGCTGTATCGAGTCGTGGTGAATAGCATAGAAAACAAGCGTCTACTTATTAGAACAAGTTTCGTTGTCTAGCGGTAGGATATTAAATCCTGCCGTTGATGCCCTACTGAAATCGCATTCAGTAAATACGAGCATCAATTGTAGCAGGGTGGCTATGTATACATATTGTAAAGCACAAGGAAAAATTCCCTACTGTCTTGGTATATTATACAAATTATTTTACTCCCTTTAAAGACAGTTAAAAGAAAACATCCTGCTTTTCTATGCTATCCACCACGACTCTCTCCCCAGACCGGTTTCGCCTGCCTTACAGGAACTCATCAGTGAGGCTGTACCACCACTACTCGATACAGCCTCACTGATGAGTTCCTGTAAGGCAGGCGAAACCGGTCTCAAAGCATCCCAGTTTATTCTATGATTGTTATCAAATGCGTGTTGGCAGATTTTTGATTTATAAAATTCTGTATTTTTAATGTATGATCTTTTATGCGTTGTGCTAATGGTCTACAAGTTTCACCTATATAAAACTTATTGCCTTCTGCAAGGTATTTTATTAATAACATTTTTTGTATTTTCATTTAAGTTGTATGGTTTATTAATTTTTGGACATCCTGTAGAATTTCTAGTAAAAAATACAATTTGGGTGATTGGTTAGTATTCTAACAATCTAACATAATATACAAAGTCAAGCGTAAGTAAGGTAAGATATATTAACATTTTATTTTTGTTGAATTTTTTTTAAATCCTAAATATTTTAAAAACCTTATGTTTTTGGTATAAGTATTGCTGATAAAATTTACGTTATTTTTATATATAGAATTCAAAAAGTTTAAAATGGATCTTTTGTTAAGCCGCAGCTGACGCTAACAATAATTTATGGATAAACCTCTTGAGGCATTTTGCGAGTTATGAACTGAGAGCAAATTGGTTTCCGAAAATTTCTCGTTGGCTCACGGACCAAAGGCTTTTCCAGTTCATCTGAAAATTTAATTTTTATGATAATCTTCGTTATTCTAAGCTTATTGGCAGCATATTAATAAAATATCTTATATATATACTTTTTGCGTCGCTTAAGCTGAAATTTAATATGTAATTAATTTGTTTTGATCAGCTTGTTAGACAGTATTAATTAATATTGAATAAAACATTTTCCGTCTTTTAATAAGAGGCCGTCAGACTTTTGCATTTTTATATATTACTGTGACATCAAGCTATTTTATGCGGAAATCACCCTTTTCAGCTCTAGAAATCACCCCTGGGAAATTATCTGGCATAACGCCAAAATATCCATCAGAGTCTGTTATGACCCCTTCGAAGATTTTTTACCAAAATGGTTTTGTTTTTTAAATACTTCATTTTGCCCTAAAATCTACGGCAAGCATCAAATAGTAGAGGCAATGGTGAGCTAGTTAAAGATGGGTCCACATTTAATTTATTCTGAAAGCGATGCCGCCAAGTACACAAAAATGATAAAGTAAAGAAATCCTTTTGTAAACAATGATTTATTGCAGCAAAAAATATTTAACCCGACGAGTTTCTAGTACCACCACGTGACTCCGGTTTTATAGTAGGACAGAGGCGAAATAAGATAATGTTTTGTAAGTAGGTGATACGTGTTTTAGCAATGTATTTTTATTATTTATCTAAAAATATGTAATCAGGCTCTGGCCGAGGCTATGTGCATTCGAAAAGGTTTGTTTACTTTATTATTTTTTGTGTACTTGGCGGCATCGCTTTCAGAATGAATTAAATATGGACCCATCTTTACTCTTGTTCATAATGCATAATTGTCCGGGAATTTTTTTAACCAATAGATGGACACAAAACACTTACAGATATGGCGACCGGATGTGCCACCATTTTGCGAAAAACCGTTTGGGCCTGTATCTCCGTTACCATACACTTGAGTCCCACAATTATAAGGATCCTTTATTATAGGTAATTAAATTTTCTATTTTTTTTAATTTACATATTTTTTCGTTTTACTGACCGTTTTCGATTTATAAGATTATAACTATTTGTTTATTGACTTTTTTACCGATATCTCTTCTAATAATTGTTTAAATAATAAATTAATTATAATTACATTTTTAAATCAATAATATTTTTTTAATTTAAACTTTTTTTCTAAAATTATTATTTTGGAAGTTATAATGTCGTACTACGAGAGTAGTACGACATTAAACGAAAAATTGTATTTTTAAATTTTTAACACCCCGTAGTTCAAAAACTAAGACGTTTGGGACATATGTTTATAAAAAGTTTTTTCTTATTATCTGTTGTAGAACCGCCCTGTAAAGTTTGTCGGTTGAGTTACTGGACACCCTGTATGTATGTAGGTAATTTGATTAAAATTGATGAAAACTTTGATGTCTATTGGTGCCTAAACGGTGAGGTGTATCGACTTAAATAAAGAGTTCCTTATTTTTTAATTTTTTGATTGTCTATAAAATGGCGCTAGCTTTGCGATATCTGTCAAAATAAAAAGTTATGAGGGAAGTAAATTTTAGGTTTTAGGTAAAGTGCCCTCTGGCGTTATTTAAAAAAAGTACTTTTGTCTAAAAATTTTAGAATCTGCAAAGCTCGATTTGTGTGCCAAATATCAACTGGATTGGTTAAAAAATAAATGCAATATGGCAAAAACCAAAATAAAAATTGAACTTTGACGGCTTGTAACTTGAAAACGAATGACATTTTGAAAAAAAATTATATAAAGCTCTACCCTTATTTTGTCAAGTAGAATCACCCCTTAAGTTTCGTGATTAATTTTTGAATCATCCTGTATAAATGGACCCCTTACCAGTTTTTTTAAATAAAATAATTTTCTTTGACAATAAAAGTTAATAATAAATAAATTCCCATGGGGTTGGAAAACACCCTGGGCTAATATAGTGTAATTAAAAATATTATAATAAAAATTTCTGACATGAATATGGTCACAATTCTTTTATAGGGCCAGCTCCACACGTTGGCCCCAACGTTGGAGCCAACGTTGGTCGGTTAATTTGGTAAAGCATACACACGTTGGCTATTATACTAGTTCCTTTCCGCCAGAGCCAATGTCAAGATGTCCGATACTGAAATCAAAATTGCTCTAATAAGCGCTTTTTATAGTACTGACTGCGTATAATTTATATTTGTTATATAAAAAAGGAAAAGCCACGTCAAAGCAGATGGTGGATGAGGACAACTTCTCAACGTACGCACTCGAACGCGTGTTGCAACAGGACTAAGCATATCGCCAATATGTGGACGGGTCGCGAAGGTTGGCACAGATTCCTTTGATAGAAGCCGACACTCGCCTGCAAATTACCAACGGTCGCTCCAACTGTTGGGGCCAAAGCGATTTTCTAGATACACAGTTGGACGAGTGGCGTTGAGGCCAACGTGTGGAGCCGGCCTAAATAAAAAGTTTATAGTATATAATTACTGCATCAACACGGTTGGCTACCTGTTTCTTGGGCATAATACCTGCGAAACAGGTGTAAACAGCCAACTTAAGGGTATGTATTTACCGTCTAATACTAAAAAAAGCACGTATATAAAGACTTTATATTACGAATCCAATGGTATAGGGTTGGCTTTTTAAGATCCTGGGCGTTTTTTGAACTACGTGGTGTTAAATAAAAAAAATTATAATAACTTTTATACCCATTCTGATATTTTTAAAAATTTGGGATTCTGGACCCTTTGCACGCAAAAAGACATTTTTGGGAATACAAGAAAAAATACCCGTGTCGTCCATGAGAGGTTCAGGGGAAATGTTTTTTTAAGAAAAAAAAATGGTACGCCACTGAATTTTTCAAAATAAAAGTTATTTTTAAGTCATCGTTAAGTTTGAAACAAATTTTATCTCTTGATATATTTTCTTGTTTTCCTTCAGGAAATCTATTTATCATTTACTTTTATTGTTAAAAATATCATCAGAAACACGGATAAGGGGTCCATTTATATAGCCGGATCTTAGACTATAATTATTCCTGTAACTTTCTTTTTTGATATTTAAAAAAAGTTATTCTCATAAAACTTTAGTTTTATCTGAAATAGCAAAAGCTTGTCATATGATATACACGGCGATATAAAATTGAAACTTTGTATAGGAGTGCCTTGAAAACGAACGTTTTTTTGCTGAGGTCTTTTAAGTTTTTGGATCCCAATGAGTTGTTTCACCAGCCCTTTCAATATTGTGGTTGACTTTTCGAGTATCCTGTATATAAATTGACTCTGGATCTAACCTTGTATTGTTATCTGTGACCTTCGCATAAATAGAATGGGAAAACGTAAAAAGAAAGGTGTTTATTATGGAGAACCGGAATAATACAAAAGGAACATAAATCCGTAATGCAAATACAATACATTTTATTAAATCTTCGTTAAATCTTGTTTTGTTTGCTGAAAACAAAGGCAGTATTTCCGAGAATTTTGACTAAAATAAAAATCAAATATAATATTACTATGTTAACAAATTAGAAATTGGTGGAAAAATCTATTTTACATTTAAAGTTTATACGTGTATATTTGTAAAATAAATATATTTTTTTTTTAATATTTATTTTACTCTTTTTTTAATTTATCATTTACTTAGTAACCATCCACTTTAAAAACAGTACTAGTACCTTTTTCTCTCACGTAAACTCTTCGCATAAAAAGGCAATGCAACCCTAATAGGTATAAGTTGGGTATAAACGAAAACACCTGACCCACAAAAATAAAATACATACATTTATTACACAATAAAAAAAATGAACCATTAGCTAAATAAAAGCGACATGCCAAATAAAAATATTTTGACATTACATATACAGGGTGGGCAAAATTGGGCGTTTTTATGGACTATCTCAGTTAGCTAGTTATAAAGTTATTAAAAACCTAAACCTTTTTTAGTAGTAGGTGTTATAGGCTTGATTTTGGGAAAACTAAAAATGGCGTAGTTAATTTTACATAATTTTATTTATTTAAGAGATACAAGGGAAATTAAAAAATTAACGTTTTTGATTTTACCCTATATATCCTTTATTACAAGAAATAGCAAAAAAAAATTGTAAAACTTTTTATGTAGAATCTACAGAAAGTATTCGATTTTTATACAGGGTTGCGTTAAAAAGTTACGATGCCAACTTGATGTTTTTCTTATGAAACACCCTGTTTATTTTTGTACTAGTTAATAGCCCTTGTTACTACGATAACAAAAATATTTAACATCGTATCATTATCACTTGTAGTTTTTTAAATATTTGTTTTTGACCGTACCCCGTATAAACACCTTCTTTTACAATAATATTTTAAAATATTAATTAAATGTAATAATAAGGATATTTTTTTGATTTATACTAACCTTTATATACTTCTAAAAATATAAACACAGTAAAAAAATGTGTGGTTTGTAAAAGAGCCAAATTCTTTAAATTGTCTTCTAACTTTTAATTTGGTTATAGGGGATGATGCCATTAGGTTATCAAGTGTAAATACACACGTTATACAAATATCATTGTTTGTTTTTTGTTTTTGTTTTTAAGCCTCCTGGTCTAGCATATATTTTTTAAAGAGGTAATATTTTGTATTTTTAGCGCTTTTGTAAACATATTTCAAATTTAGTATATTTAAATTTTAAAATAAATTTATATTTTGTTATAATAAAAGGCTTAGAAGAGGGTTATTTCTATATCATTTTATAAAAAAAAACAGAAACATTTTAGTGATGAGCATACAGGGTGTCCGGAAAGGTGAGGTCAAAAATGATAAAGGTGATAGAGTAAGCCAGAATAATGTTAATAATTCATATAAAAAAAAGTTCTATCGCGCTTCGTTAGGAAGATATTGAAATTCAAAGTTGGCATAAAAAATCCATTTTAATTATAACACACTACCAATAATATTTGGATTACTAAATAAATAACCTCATAGAAATGCTTTTTTGATAGGTAAACGGCTGTTGAGTATGTCGGAATTATACAGGGAGCGACGATTTTTTTCATTTAATGCGTGCATTTTTAATACTGATAACAAATTCGACATTTTGCTTTGACCGCTTAATTCCCTTATCATTTTTGTACAAAAAGCTATGCCCTATATACTGTGTAAGGCTTTTGCGGCCACCTTCTGCTAAACCAAAGTTCTTTGGGCTATTCGGCCATCGTTCTTGTTTTCCTTGACGTTTCGCCAGCGCAAGTAGTTGGCATCCTCAGAAGTTTCCTAGTAGACTACTTGCGTACTAATTTGTCTTGGCGCGGACGCAGCGCGTATTTATAGGCAGCTTGGGTGGGCGGGTCCTTTTCCGGTTGGTCGTCGGGTTGTTGTTGTTGCCGTGGTGCTATTTTTGTGTTTTTGAGAATTGGTATCCAGGTTTTATTGATCTTCATTGATTCTTCTGTTTTGTTGAAGTTGTTGGTATGTTTGTGTATTTCTATTGCTTTTCTTTCTGTACAGTCTGGCATGGTAGGATAAGATATTAGCAAGAACCTGGGTATTTTCAAATTTTATATGGTGTTCTGTGCCTGAAAAGTACCCAATTACTATATTAAATTATTTTAGATTAAATATTATTATTTCTAAAACTTAAAAACAAGATTTTCAATCTTTAAATAGTATAGCCAATTAAATATTATATTTTCCAGATTATTTTAAAGTTTTTATTTGGTTTATTTTAAAACGTACTTTTGACAAATATCATTAAATATCATATTTTATTTTTATTTCGCTAAGTTAGTTTTTCTAAAAATATTTTTATCAAACAGCATTACAAACTTATTGGCCAATTAAAATTATTTTATAAAGAAGCTATTTTCTTTTTGATTTACTTTTTACAAAAAACTTTAGGTATTGCAGGAAATACATATAATCAGGGCCGGATTTTAGGGAAAGCAGGCAAGGATATAGCCCCGGGGCCTCCACAACCACTTTTGGGGTTCCCCGAAACAACGACTTCTTTGAGAAAAGGTGGCAATATAAGAGTGGTGACCTTTTTTTATCCTTAATTTTTTTTGGGAAAAAATAATTTCCCACAGCAAATCCACGCTTTGTTTCCGGGTCCCTCAGGCTGGATAACTACTTACAAAATGACCCCAGGGCCTTTACACCCCCAAATCCAACCCTGCAAGTAATAAAAAAAAGTGAACAGTAAAATTTAACAATAAACATTTTTTGCAAATTAAACTACAAATATGCACGTTTAGCAAAATTAAAAGGCATATAGGGCAGTAAAGCAACAACAAGCGGGAATGATGTGTCATCTTGTATACATGGTTGCTTTTTTGTCAAAATTCTACCTGATAGTGTTCTTCACGCGTTAGACCGTCTTCTTTTCACGCATTTCTCGGGTACTTTTTTATTTTTTCTGAACGTGTATACAGTGCTTGTCTAAAGTCAGAACGTCCCCTTCTAGCATTTTTTGGTACTTTTTTATGAAAATTTAAGAATTTTTATTATAAAATATAAACTAAATTTTAGGCGAGAAATGATAGATATAAATTTTAAACTAGGAGTTTGGCGTCAAAAAATAAAATAAAATAAATAAATGGAAAGAAGGGTCTTGTGGCACATCATTTTAAAGCTCCTGCCGAATACTTTATAGCCTCGAAGTATAAAATCCATGTCTTTACAAAATGGCGATACTTAAAATTATCTAAATACTTGATTTGGATGGTCAAATTTCCAAAATTAAAAAGTTAGATGTACCAAATCTGGTATTTTCTTACAGGTCTTTTAGAACATTTTTTAATGGTGATAAAATATCCAGGGTACGCCATTAAACAAATCCATACTTTTTGTCCTACCCTGTATATTATCACCAATATCGCCATTAAATAGATACCTAAAATATTTTTATGAAAATACAACATTAGAAACTATTAATTTTCTTAGTGTCGAAAATATGGTCATCAAAACCAGGTTTTCAAATAATACTTAAAGTATCACCATTTTGTAGCAGGTAAAAGTATAGACCAAAGTATATAGGGTCACGACATTCGGCCATATTGTTTTGACGTGTTATGACCTCACATTTTCCATTTTTTGGCCGTGTTGTTTAGTGCCAGAGATATACAGTTTATTGTATTAGTAGAACAACCGTTTACACAACAGTTTTTTATTATTATTAGGTTGTAAATTCTTTTGCTTTAAATAAAAAAACTTTTGGAATTGCATCTTTAAACAAATATCCCTTCCAAAGGAATTCAAAATGGAATGCGCAAATTCTAGACGCCACTGAATTGATCATCAGCTTTGATTTTACCCAGTCTTGCCAACTTTTCTCCTTGGAGTGCCCTTCCTTGCGTCCCCGACCTCGAACCGCCTAAAAGTTGAGGATATGTAGCAACCTTATAAATATAAACTAACCTTGGTATAGACTTTATATTCTGGGGTTATAAAGCACTCGACAGGAGCTTGAAAATGATTCGCCATAGGATTTCCCTTTCCATTATTTTTTTTCTTGAAATGATTCCTAACTCTCAGTTGGACATTTATGTCTGTCATTTCTTGCCTAAAATTTATATTATGTTGTCTTAGTTAAGTCTTTAAATTTTCATAAAAAATATCAAACAATTTTAAAGGAAAGAGGGGGTCCAGAATTTAGACAAGCACTGAAACCGGTGTATTTATATTTATAACAAGATACCACAAAATTTTTATAAAAAAACTTTTACCTTCGTTTTACACTAAGCCGGATTCGTCGGACAGAGTGATAAAAAATTATACAGGGGCTTTGAGTTTGCCGAATTTCCGGACTCTTAACGTGTGAAAGGTATCATAAGACTCCATATACTTCGATAGGGTCGGTCACGCGTCGCCAGGTTCCCGGCTCCCGCTAATGTGAAAAGGCAGTAAAGGCAGATTCTAGATTTAAAAATATAAAAAAATCATACAAACTTGTTTCGTTCTCATGATATAGGGTGTTTAAAATTTACCGCCTTAAATAGTTTATTTTATATTTGTCCATGGACACCTGGCGCCTCAATTGGCTCCTTTGCCAGGTAGTGCCGGACTCTTACCGGCTAAAACCCCCTTTTACTTGAGTGCCTCGGCTTCCTCGGGACTGCCTAGGGCATTGCTTCAAGGAAGTCTGTAATATAGGTTGTTTCGGACGTCTTCTTCCATTCTGCTAAGGTCTATTCCGTTCTACTAAGTTCTATCTTCGGCAGTGGTTCTCTTTTACGCTTAATATACTCTTCGCAAACTTGCTAATCGTTATCCAATTATTCTCATTGGCCAACATCTTTTCTACAAGATTTTCCGGGGTAATTTGGCCTAAGGCGGTTTCCACTTCTCTTCGATTATCTTCCCACCGGGTACATTCAAAAAGGTATGTTCCACCGTATCCACTTCTTTGCAGTATATGCAATTCGGGCTTTCAGCCACCTTAAATCTGTGCCTGTAATTTTGGAAGCACCCATGTCCAGAAATCATCTGTGTGAGGTAGTAGTTCACTTCACCGTGTTTCCTTTCCACCCACTTCTCAAGGTTGGGTATGAGTCTTTTCGTCCATTGTCCCTTGTTATTCTCACCTTGCCACTCTTGCTGCCACTTTCCTAGCATCACCTTCCTTGCTGTTTTCTTATCTGTCCCCTGTTGTATGGCACATCTTTCTTCTACCAAAAGATGAATTGGGGCTATTTTAGCGATAGCCAGTAGCGCCGCTGTTGAGGTAGTTCTGTATGCGCTGACGATCCTTATTGCCGCTTTCCTCTGTACGCTTAGGAGGACACTTCTGTACACCTTCTTCTTCATGGCTCGTTGCCATATTACTGCCCCATACATAATTATTGAAAGAACTACCGCCAGAAGTACCCTTCTGGTTCCCTCTCGAGGGCCTCTAATGTTTGGCATTATTCTGCTTAGGTTCCCTATAGCTTTGGCGGTTTTTACTGCTACGTTTTTAACATGTTCGCTCATTCTCATGTTTCGATCTAACGTGATCCCTAGGTATTTTAAGCTCTCCTGGCTTCTAATTGTCATGTCTTCGACTTGAACTGCAGCTTCTGTCACTGTTCGACCTCCTGCTAGAACCACTACTTCCGTTTTGTGCGGGGCCAGGCTCAAATTTTTGATACGTAGCCACTCTGTGACGCCTCTTAGGGCAGCGTTTGCCTTCGCAGTCAGCTCTTCCTTATTTTTTCCCACTACTACGATGGCTACGTCATCCGCATACCCGATCAGCTTTACACCCCGGGGCACGGGAATCTTAAGGATTCCGTCGTAATAGAGATTCCATAGCGTTGGGCCCAAGACGGATCCCTGAGGGACTCCGCATGTCATCTCCATACTTCCAGTTTTCCTTATGAGGAGCCATCTGTCTTCTAAGTAGCTTGCTACCATGTTGTACAGGTATGGTGCAATGTTCCTTTTTTATTTCTTCCAAGATTCCATCCCATGGAGCAGAGTTAAAAGCGTTGCGAACGTCTACTGTTATCATTATGCATCTTTTCCTACCGCCCCTTTCATTGGCTTCATCCGCGATTTCCTGAACTCTCTGCAGCGCGTGGGTAGTTGATCTCTCCTCTCTGAAACCGTATTGTTCTTCGGCTAGGCCGCCGGTTCTTTCGATTTCCTTCTTAAGTCTTGTGAGAAGCAATTGCTCTA
>JACEGR010009132.1:0-29479 GCA_014170235.1 Listronotus bonariensis
CCCAGCAAACACTATTTGCCGGCAATGTACATTTTTATATTGGCATTGATGGTAAAGCATTGGCAATTGGTGGCAATATTATGCCAACATCCATACGCATTAAAAAGTCAACCCTAAATAAACACTCAATTGTCAATAAATTTTACATGCAGGCGAATTGCCGGCAAGCATACAAAAATGGCGGCATACCAATCCTGATTAAATAAAGCATGCCTTTTTGTTGCAGGCAAATAAATATTTGATTTTTGAAGGCAAACCTTCAACGCATATTTATACTTTTCAAACCATATTATTAACATTGGTATTTAACTAACATTCGAGCACTTTTTTTGATCTGTTTTATTTATAATGGCGGCTAAACAACATTATTTTATGTTTTTTACATAATTTAAAGGAAATGGCATTTTCCTAACATTTTATTGATACAAATCATGCAAATAAAAATTAAGTCAAACAAAATGTTTATTATGTATTTTTGAGAGAATATAAATAAAATGATGGTAAAATTAGCTAGGGTAATTTCGACGATTTCGACCGAAGGTGATAAATTCAAATTTCCCGCTAGCCCAAATACAAGATTTGACAATTTGACAGATGAGGCACCCTTGCTTTTGTTTGGCCGCTTTGTGCAATTGTTTTCTACGTGGTTTTCTAGTTTTTTAGTTTTAGTTTTTAATTAATTAGTGATGGCAAGTCAAGAAGGCGGGTTATTCTAGTAGACTGTTAGGAACTGTAAACATTTTGTTTAAAACCTTTTAAATTTGTAGTTACCTAAAAAAATTATATGAAATCAGGGAGTTACCTTATTAAAAGTTTTAAAGACGTGTTAATAAAAAAAATATATATATATATATATATTTAATAGTTTTTTTGACATTTAACTCCTTTAAAATATTTCTCCCTATGTTTTGGATCTGAAAATTGAGTGTAAGTGTCCCTTAAATACTTACTATTTTAAAGTGTTTTCTTTTCATTTACTATTTTTTTTAATTTTACTACATACTTTTTTTTGGGTTATTGTTACGGTATAAAAATTTATATTATGTATTTTTTTATTGATGAAGTTTTCCTGCCTTTTTCTCATTTTTGTTGATTACAAAATTCTAAACGTGTTATTTAACTTTTGGGACATTCAACTTATAAAACTTGCAATACTTATTTAATGATAAATGCCATTATCCTAAACGCATTTTTTGCCAATAACTTATTAATGATGGATGCCATCATCCTAAACGCATTTTTTCATCATAACTTATTAATGACGGATGCCATCACATTATCTGCAACACGTGGCCTAATAACGGCCAATTGCCCACTTTCGCGTCTTTTGATACCTTTTGCCAATGCCTTGCCATTAAAGAGTGTTGGCAATGCCAGTAAATTAAATGTACAACGCCGGCAAAAAATGTTATATGGGTACGTTTTGTTGCTTTATAGTAAATTACTCGGAACGCCGAATGTTAATCATTTTTTGTTTTACTTAGATTGTTAAGTTAGACAACGCTTTATATATGTAATTTTTTAAAATTTAATGCCTTATTTTCAAAAGCCCTTGTTTCTAGACGAGACTTAAACCAAAGTTCGGGTAATTTATATAAATTACTCGCCAAATTAAATAAAGGTACCCATTTTTATCAGTTGATTGATTGTCTTGTAACAAAGTGTATTTTAATTTATATCCCTAAGAGGAAGCATACAGTGTGTCCAAGGATAGGTGTTACAAGGACCAAGGACCAAAAATTTTAAAATTTTTAAACGTCTTTTGGAAAAATTGGTCGCATGGTCCAAAACTGATAACTTCAATCGGAATCCTACTCTTAACGATAATTCTAAGAGTTTATGGACACCTTAGACAACTTTAAAGTACTTTACTTAAAATAAAATACTACAAAATCACTGGAAACACTTAAATTTTGTTGTCTAAAGATCACACACGGAACGACATACATAAATCAATCAAAGCACTCAAAATAAATAAATTTATGTTTAATTTTTTTAACGAAATTATAAAAATATATTTTAAAAACATAATATTAACTGAGATTCCAACAAAATTAAAAATTATGGCTAAAGATACAAGAAAAGTATCTATTTTTTGTTTGTTTTTAGTAATGTACTACCATTGTACCTAGTTCTACATTTGTTAATAATATGTCAGGTAACTATATGTAAAAAATCTAAAATTTTAGGTTCATTTGCCCTCTTGTAACACCTATCCTGGGACACACTGTATGGTCGTTTTGAAAGACCTCGCAGTCATGGCCTACTCGGCCAAAACATATTTTTACGTTTTTAACATAATAATAAAATATTTCTATAAAATGTGCTCGAAAATGTGATACATTGTGTCCTAAAAGTTGGCCTAATAATATTTTTATAGATTCTAAAAGTCATTTTAAATAAAAAAGAGCACTTTTTTGAAAATGTGTATCTAGTTTATTTTTAATATCACATAAACGAATCAAGATGGAGTCGTTAACAAAACGCCATTGAATTGAGAAATGAAAGATCCTAATACATTCAGACAATGTTTTTAGAATAAAAATTTTCCTGTTAGCCTAAATCTAGGCGTTTGACGAAGATAAGTGTACACTTTTATACATAAAACAATAAAAAATTTGATAACATATTTAATCTTAAAATATTTAGAAGTATAAATAATTATTATTTTAGTTTGATTGTGTTGTTTTTATATACGATTTATAGAAAAACATACCCCATTTTTCTACTTATTTTACCCATTTTCTGCATAAAATTGCAAATCTTCTCTTTCAATCATTTTAATCACAGTAGCTACAGTGACGTATTATCCATTAGGCTGACTAGGCTACAGCCTAAGGCGCCATGAAAAAATAGGCGCCAGACAGGGGAGTAATAGGTGCTACACAGGAAAGTTTCTAAAAAAGTTTAGGTGGGGATTAGAACTAATTTTTTTGCCTCAAAATAAATAAAATCGATGCGAAAGGAGAGAATTTAATACTGAAAATAGGCGCTATGGAAGTAAGGACCTTTTTTGCTCTTCAAAATTTTTTTAGTAGAAAATAGGCGCTCTGGCAATTCTAGCTTTGGGCACCTCATACAGTTAATACGGCCCTGAGTAGCTACTGTGATTAAAAGTGAAGGTTTGCAATTTTATGGGAAAAAATGAGTAAAATAAATAGAAAATGAGGTTTTAAGAGGGGAAAATTACATATTGAGTACCAATTTAGCTGTATATCAAGTATCATTTGCAAAGAGACGAGAAAATATAGTGAAAAAAGGTAAATTTGCTTTTTAAATTTAATGATGAATATCTCGAAAACGAAACGTTGCCGACTAAATTCTTTTGGATTCGTAATCAGCGCCCTAAAAATCCCATATGTCAAACACATTTGGGTGGTGTCCGAAAAGTATACAATTATCAAAATTACTATACAATACACGTTCGGTCACTTTAAAAGGTTTATTGGCAATGCGTGAAAAGAAACGGTCTAACGCTTGTAAAACACTAACAGGTGGAGATAAGGCAAAGAATGCCGGCATGTAAACATTGCCTGATACGGTGACTGTCGCTTTGTTGTTGCTTTAATTGTCTATGAACCTCTTAAAGTGGCTAAACATATATACTAGTATAAAATATAGCGTACCTTATTTTGAATAACATCTACAATCACATAAATTAGCAGTACGATCTCCTGCTCATCAGAGCCCATAAGAGTCCCCTGTAGCCCTGCTGTGGCGACATACAGGATACAGATATGATGGGGCCCCGCCATGTTCAGCCCCTTGATACTCATTTGGAAAATTCGCGCTCTTTTTAAATCCAGCACAACCACATCATAAACAAATGCTTTCGGCAGCCATGTTGCCACGTGAGACGATTCACAACAACCTGTCGAATCCGGACCAGTACCCGTTAGGTCAGGAAAACTTTTTAAATTTTTATTGATGTCGCATAAAAAATATCGAAATTCCGGCGAGATTTGTTGTTTTTATTTCGAGTAACCGTGTTAGTATCTTATCAGTACAGTCTCCTTAAAATTTACAATCACAGATACGCGTTTACTTAACCTAAGTTCGACACCTTCAAGGAAAACACTGCAAATTTGGGGTTTGTTCTGTTTTTATCACAAATTTAGACCTTGGGGGCAGTGAAACGTGTAAAAGCGCTTTATAGCCCCTTAAAATTTCACTCGAGATGCTTAAATTTCAATAAAAACTTATTATGTACAATTTTCACCAGTGTTTCGGTTGAATCCACGCGCACAAACACAGACCGAGCGATCAACAGGTAAATCGTAGGTTTCGCGACGCGGATATAAAAAAGTTATTCAATTTTTTCACAGCCTTCTTGATAAAACACGAAAATATCGTTTATTTTCGTTTAAAACGTACAATGTTTTTCCGTTTTGCTTGGCATACACGGTAATTCAGGTATTTCGTGTTGTATACCTATTCACCGGGGGTCGACTGATGAAGTTAGACTGGTTCTCTTACCTGGCCGTGCGGACCAATGAGAATCCAGTACGAGGGAACGCAAGGTAACTGTACCTATTCGTACTGCATATTCTATAGTTATATAATTAGACGACTTTGTAAAGGTAGCGAGTGGATACAGGGTTCGTTTAAATCGTTAAAGATTGAGAACGCTTGCAAGAGCTTTTGCAAAGAGATATTTTTTGTAACCCCCGTATGTAACAAATACTTTTGTGTCTGCCGGTAGCGAAAACGGGGTTTATAATTTTTATTCCTGACTTCTGTGACCATAAGGTAAATGGACAGTATGGGCAGTTGGCTAATTTTTAAATGTTCATGTTGTAAATACATATACAGGGTGACTGTCTATATTTTGACCTATTTTGATCGCGAATAACTTTAGAACAAATAAAGTTATAGAGATGCCGTTTCCGCAGAAAGCCTTAAATGTTTTAAAAGTTTTGGTAATTATTTACAAACCGAACTCATCGCCGATTTTAATAAAATTTGGTATACGGGGGTTTTTCGGAGCGCTGATTACGAATCTGAAGAATTTTTAGTAGGAGGACACGTTTTGTGCTCAAGATATTCACCATCAAACTTAAATAGAAAACTAACATAAATTCACTATATTCCCCCTCCTTTTTGTACGCATTTATTGAATTTTTCGCTAAACTCGCACTTAATATTTGATGTCCACCTCCTAAATTTCTTTTTTTTAAATTTAATTTACTTATTTTTTCCATAAAATTAGAAAGTTTCACTTTCAATCATATCAATCGCAGAAGCCCTGGCGCACAGTGCGTTAAGATATAAGGATTTTGGGACAAAAATCGTGCCACCCAGCAAACACTATTTGCCGGCAATGTACATACATTTTTCATATTGGCATTGATGGTAAAGCATTGGCAATTGGTGGCAATATTATGCCAACATCTTATACGCATTAAAAAGTCAACCCTAAATAAACACTTAATTGCCAATAAATTTTACATGCAGGCGAATTGCCGGCAAGCATACAAAAATGGCGGCATACCAATCCTGATTAAATAAAGCACGCGTTTTTGTTGCAGGCAAATAAATATTGGATTTTTGAAGGCAAACCTTCAACGCATATTCATACTTTTTAAACCATATTATTAACATTGGTATTTAACTAACATTAAAGCAATTTTTGATCTGTTTTATTTATAATGGCAGCTAAACAACATTATTTTATGTTTTTTACATAATTTAAAGGAAATGGCATTTTCATAACATTTTATTGTTAAAAATCATGCAAATAAAAATTAGGTCAAACAAAATGTTTATTATGTATTTTGGAGCGAATAAAAATAAAATGATGGTAAAATTAGCTACGTTAATTTCGACCGAAGGTGACCGCTTTGTGCATTTGTTTTCTACGTGGTTTTCTAGCTTTTTAGTTTCTTTTTTAAAGAAAAGAGTTTTTTAATAGACATAATTAAATGTATTCATTACCTAATAAGTGTGTGTTGTGTGATTAATTGGTGATAGCTAGTCGAGAAGGCAAGATATTTAAGTAGACTGTTAGGAGCTGTAAATATTTTGTTTAAAACTTTTAAAGACGTGTTAATAAAAAATATTATATATATTTAATAGTTTTTTGACATACCGATAGATGGCGTAATGGACAATAAACTACTACGTTTCTGCAATATCTTCGCTTTTTATCGTCTAAACCGTACCCATTAGACAAAAATAATTCGAGAGCGGTCTGCGGTTGGTGATCTCACTTAGCTTTGAAAGAAATATCTTCGGCTAGTGTAAAAATCTGTATCTCCAAGTTGGACAGTGTTCCGAGAGATGGTACTTTGCATTGCAAGGAAATTGCATGCAGTAAGGAGTTTTTCCTATTTTAATTTTCAAATAAAATATCGCATCATTTTAGCTTTTAAAAAAGTATATGCGACACTTTTTGTCAATAAGACGTCAGCTTACTGCTTGGGAGTATCTGCATTTGCACACTTTAGTGTCTTTTTGTTATCTTTTTGCCAATAACTTATTAATGATGGATGCCATCATCTTAAACGCATTTTTGCCAATAACTTATTAATGACGGATGCCATCACTTTATCTGCAACACGTGGCCTAATAACGGCCAATTGCCCACTTTCGCGTCTTTTTGATACCTTTTTGCCAATGCCTTGCCATTAAAGAGTGTTGGCAATGCCAGTAAATTAAATGTACAACGCCGGCAAAAAATGTTTTATGGGCAGTCTGTACTAAAAAAATAATTTTGTTATTATACATAATTGAGTAGGGTACCATAATCTGCATATGCAGAAAGCAATTTCCTTATAATACAAGTTGTTTTATAAACGTTTATAAAGCATTCAAGCAGATTTTGGGTAACGTACGATAAACGTTCTCAGACTTTAATGAATGTTCTTTAAACGTTTTTTAAAAGTGTGGCTGTTGTGCCCACTGTACGCCACTGGATTTTTATGTAGTTTTATATTTTTTCCTATAAAACAACTGAAAATATATCTTTTTAATATAGTACATTTTTTTAGAACCGGTTCGTCTTTAAGATATTAAAAAAAAAAGACGTTTAAAAAAATAATTATATAACGCCCTGTATCTCAGAAACGAACCAACTCCCAAGATTGTTTAATAGGTAAGGTTGCCTCATTACGTCACATATGTACCGCACTGCTAGTTCCTTATTGGCGCCAACATAGCAAACAAGGATGTCTAGACGGATAATGCTATGAGGGCGAAAGAGCGCGATATACAATATTTAAAAATCACCTAGAATAATCAATAATTTATTAATAGGAAATAAAGAAGTTACGGTAATAACTGGAATTAAAGTATTTCTTTAATATTGACAAAAGCACAAACTACACTGTTAAAAACTTCATTAAATAATGAGCAAAATACATATGTGACGTATGGTCCGCCATGTTGCAAGGCTTACGAGGCAACCTTACCTATTAAACGATCTTGAGCAACTTCAGACATAAGTTTAAAGTAAATTTTCTTCATAAAATGACAATTACCTTTTAAAGTTTGGTACCGTAGTTAGAAAATAACTTTTATTTTAATTTGGAAACAAGTCATTTGTAAGACACCCTGTACATCCAACCTACAAATATTTTGGTGAAAATTTATTTTCTCATCAAGCATTAATTTTTATGAAGAGACACTTTTTTTTGTAGAAATAATAATAAAAAAGTTTCCCATTTGTTAAGAACTTCCGAAGACACGCTGTATAAACATAGGTCTGAAATTTCCTAGATTTCAAGTAAGTAGTAACAACCTCCTTTTTTTAAAATTGGTTTTTATAAATATCGTAACATCCTTCATCTAATTTGAATGCAATTGGGTAATGTTATTTCTAGCACTATAAGGCTACTTTAGCTCAGTCCAGTGGCGTCTCTAACGAATCTTTCTGACAAAAAAAAATGTAAATACAAACTTTTGTATTTTCTTCAGAGTAGGCAAGTAAAGATACAACTTTTTGTCCCCTATTTTTGTATCTTGCTTAGTTTTCGAGAAAAAATAAAATCCGTTAGATTGCCTATTTCTAAACCACTCAATAAACGTAATGGATAGATTCAATTTTTCTTTTGAAAATTACTTATTATATTATTTACTTACAATTACGTAATAACATTACCAAAGACTAAGTTAAATAACAATAACATCTAAACTAACAAATTTCAGTAAATTAAATGTTTTTTAAATTTTTTGTTTCTTTTGTTTTCGGAAGCTCTCGTAACTAAAAAATAAATTTCATAGAAAGTTGCAGCTAATTAATATTAAAAATATTTGCTTACTCTTCCACAATTAAAATAAGCCCAAAAATAGAAATATGGTTTTCGCTACATTTTTGAAAATCCATATCAAATTTTAAACTTGCAATTTTTTTAATGGCAATTTTTGTTTTAATCCCATCCTAACAACAATATTTTATTAATTTTTGATGAGTGTTTGAAACAGAAGAAAAATGAGGACGACAACAAATCAGCTAAGTTAGCATTAACTTTACCGTATGTATTAAGTGATAGATATCGGACCGATTAGAGGTTGCTATTTAGTATCTATAAAATAATTATTCATTCAGATGCCCCCATGCCGGTACCTGGCTACGCCCATGGTACTGGGAGTGGGATATTGACGCTGCCAGATAGAATACATTTATGGACAAAAAACAAAAATTTATATTTTGGCACTTAGATCACTTCGCTCTGTCCCTTTTCAACTAATAAAAGTAAAATATTAACTAATTTGGAAGTCAGATGCGGCGTAAACGTTAAAATTCACGGTAGTGAAGAACAATACAAATACAGTCTAAAAATGGATCAGGTTCAAGGCGAATGGGTTCCGAGGGGAACATTTTAATAATTATGCACATTGTTTAAAGTTAACAAACAACTCGACGGATATTTGAAAGTTTTTGAAGTGTTTTTAGAGTTTGAAAGATTTTTAAGTTAAATTTTTCTATTTGCGTATGCATGGTCGTAATAACCCTGTTGGGCACCCCTAGGCAATGGAGCTGCCGGAGCCCCTTTTAATTAAAAAGAAAAAAGGTTAATCTTTCATCAAATTGAAGAGCACTTAGATAAACAATTTTGTAGGCTGCAACAAATTTCTAGATTGAATTTTACCTGGAAAAATTGGGTGTAAAGCTAGCATAGATGGTATTAGTTTTGTCAAAAAAAACCGTCATTTCTTAATTTTTCTGCAGCAACAAATTAGTAACAAATCGATTTTTTTATGTATTACACCTTTTCAGCGTGTAGTAAATAGGGGAATAAAGAGGGTAATTACCCCAGGAAGGTTGCGAAGTAGGGTTTTGTAAGTTGGGAGCAGTGGCGACGCCAGCTTTTGGTTTAGGGGTGGCCAAGAAGTGTTAAACATTTTTAAGGGGGAAGGCAAAAAAATTGTACCATAGGCATGCTTTTTGAAGACCAACAAACAAAAAGCCTCTCTTCATATCTTTTAGATTTACTCCTTTTTACGTTCCACCTTACAGGGGAAGCTAGGCATTTTTAGGGGAGGCCTGGGCCACCCCTGGCCGTCACCACTGGTTGAAAGACCCTTTTTATGTTTTTTCGTAGTTGATGCAGAAAAAAATATGTTTTGGTGGAAATAAAGTCAAAAAAGGTAAAAGCTAGTTCATACAGACGCGAACAGCGAATTGCGAAACGCGAATTTCATTCTCATTGGTCAATTTCACCTAAAATTAGAGGCGGGTAATTCAAAATAAAGAGAGTTTCAAGATATTGCGAATTCGGAAAATTTAAAATCTAGTAAGCGGGAAACTTAAGATCATTGTAGTTTCTGGCGAATATTCGCATGCGCACATGCGTAGAGACAAGAGGTTATTTGTCATTTTTTGTCAATTCAAAAAAAAATTAATATTGTTATTTTTATGTCATTCTATTAGCTGTTTGGAACGTTATTTTTGTGTTCATTTTACTAAGTATTTTTTGTTTTTTAATTTGAATTTGTATTAACTTTTCTAGCCCTTTTTATTTATAACAAATTTGCAGCGTTTCTACGTCTTAGTTGCCAAATAAATGTGCTTTATTCTTTATTCATCACATCAGATAAATGTAATATTATTAAACGGAAATACAAAGAAAATCTCAAAAGAACCCACGCGTAGCGTCACCACCGAAATAAAAACAATATAGAAATTTGTAGGTTATGTTGTTGCCTAGAATTTCAGCGAATTTCGCAGCAGTATGAACATGACAAAAAAACGCGAATTTTTTGGCCAAATATTCGCTATTCGCTTTTCGGAACTGGCTTTTAGGAACTTTTTTCGGATTTCATCCCCCCTAGGAATATGAAATTATCTACGCCACTGAGCTCCATGCTAACCTAACAGAAAGCTGGAACTGTTACCGATTTTTCACAATCGGTTTGAGCAACAAAATCTTTTTTTGGCAACTAATTAGCAACTAAACAGCAACAAATTCTGGCATATATATTTTTTTAATTTTCGCCGATTTTCCATTGCAAGTTCCGGACTTCAAAAGTAACTTTTTATGGCTCCATTAGTTCTACAGCCTCGCCATAAAAGGGTCACCTTTTCTCTAAAACCTAAAAAACACAATATACCACTTTGGTAATTTTCTAGAAACCTGCGGCAACTCCGATTTTAACGAAATGGTATACGGGGGTTTTTGGGGCGTTGATCACGAATCTGAAATATTTTTTGGCGGAAACGTTTCTTTCTCGAGATATTCATCATCAAAGTTCAAATTTGAACTATGCTTTTTTCACTATATTTCCCCTTCTTTTTGCACACAATTCTTGATATAAAGCTAAAGTGTCACAAAATATTTGATTTTCACCTTTTAAAACCCCGTTTTTCTAAGTTTTTACATTATTTTTGCATTAAATTGAGTAGATTTTCTTTGATAATGCGGCAACCATACATACACCTAGGGCTTCATGGCACCAAAAACCCCGTATACCAAATTTTGTTAAAATCGGAGTTGCCGCAGGTTTCTAGAAAATTACCACCACTTTTAAACTTAAGCACCCTGGATGTTTAAAAATAGGCATATTAAGTTCATATATTTTTTTCTTTAAAGGGGACCAAGAATCCCCTAAATATAAGCATGTAGATAAGAAACACCTTGAATTTATTATTAATACAGGGTACCTAAAAAATTTCGGATATAAATTTAACAATAAAAATTAGGAAAAAAACTTTTTATGAACATATTTCCTAAACGTCTTAGTTTTTAAACTACAGGGTGTTATAATAAAAAAATGTTCTTTTTAAACAATCTTTATACCAATTTAGGAATTTTTAAAAAATTGGGGAAAGCGACGTCCATGAGAGGTTTAAGTTAAATATTTTTTAATATAAAAATGGTACGCCACTGCATTTTTGAAATAAATATAATTTTTAAAATACCCATTATAGGTTTGGAACAAATTTTGATTTCCTGACTTTTTAATAAAAACCATTTCTGGACATCGTCATTTTCTATGGAATTTCAAATTCCCTTTGCTATTATTCTTTAATTAGATAGGGCATAGGAATTTGACCATGCAGGGAAATGGGTTTTATTTATTTACGCGAAAGCCGTGCATCAAATAAAAAAACAGTCAAAAAATTAATTTTGTGTCAAACTAATATTAATAATATATATATATTTTAGAAAAATGCAGTGGCGTACCATTTTTTTTAATTTTTTTATCTTAAACCCCCATGAACCGACATCGGAATAAATTAATTTTTTCCATGTATGCCAAAAAATGTATCTTGGTGCATAGGAGGGGTCTCCATAGATAACCTACATTTAGATCCGCAGTGGCAAGAAGCATTTTTCGGATTTTTACAACCTCGCGCAGTGGGTGGACGAACATGCGCAGTTAAAAGCCGTGGCAAAATACAAACACCGGCACCCCGTATCCTTCCTCCTCGATCTAACCGTAACGCTCATTAGCTACTTCGAACGGAAAACCAGGACGCCGTCCAAAGTCGGTCTATGTAAGGTCACGACATTCGGCCATATTGCTTTGACGTGTAATGACGTCACATCTCCCATTTTTCGGCCATGTTATTCAGTGCCGGAGATATACAGTTTATTGTATTAGTAGAATAACCGTTTACACAACAGTTTTTAATTATTATTAAGTTGTAAATTCTTTTACTTTAAATAAAAAACATTTGAAATTACATCTTTCAACAAATATCACTTCTAACACAATGCAAAATGAAATGCGAAAATTCTAGACGCCACTGGATTGATCATTAGCTTTGATTTTACCCAGTCTTGCCAACTATTCTCTTTGAAGTGCCCTTCCTTGCACCTCCGACCTCGAACCGCCTAAAAGTTGAGGATATGTCGTAACCTTATAAATATAAACTAACCTTGGACGCCGTCAACAAATGCTTTCCTACAATGCGGATAGTTTGTTTGAAGCCGGGTGCGTTTACCCTCAACTGGCTTGCGCACAAACCGGTTTTTTCGCCCATGAAATGTAACTTTTGTTTCGCGCAGGCTATAACATTGGCAGTCCATCGAGATCAGTGGGGGTCCCTCAAATTTTTTAAAAATATTTTAATTGGTATAATTGATATTATAAAAAAACAATACTAAAAAAACTTACCAGCCTGTAGTTCAAAAACTAGGCGTTTAGGACATATGTTTATATGAAGTTTTTCCTATTTTTCATTATTGAAGTAAGCGACCATTCTGTATAGGTAATTTATATTAAAATTTTTAGTCTTAATTTTACACTGGTTTTACCTGCAAATAGATTGCTTCCTTCATAATTACGAGTGCTTCGGTGAAAGTTTCATAAGGATACAAAAATATATTGATTGATTAATAACTTGTTAAATATGTAGCTACAATTTACCATTTATGGAAATTTTAATACTAATTAACCATATTTACTTTAATTGGTTATTTCTGGGAATTCGTCTACATATTTTTCAAGTTTGACAATTTTAAATCGTTTAAAAGGGTGATAAGGTTTAATAATATTTAATATACAGGGTGTTTGACTAATACTTGAATAATACGAATGACGTTGTCGCGTAAATCACCATAAAATCGATTTTTTTACTAGTTTCTAAGCTTTTTTAAATGTTTTAAAAATGTAACTAATTTAAATTTTTTTAGTTTTTGATGGTTCACTCGATAGAGAGATATTTAAATAGTATTTATGCCAAATTTTAAGTAAATCGGTTAATTAGAACTTGAGATATCGTAGCAACCGTATCGAAAAAAGTAGTTTCGAGAAAAACGCGTTTAAACTTTTATCAGAGACATTTATTTTTAAGTTTTATGCAGCGTAACTGATAGCATGGTACATATACTTTACGTTCTCTTAATCAGCCATCCCAGCTTTCTACATGATGTACTATACTAGAAGTCACTATTGTCTATAGAGCCAGAAATTTTAGAAAAGCTGGAATCGTCTTCAGCTTTAGATGATTTAATAAAGCAATTTGCCAATAAAAATTCAAGAAAAGTATACCTATATAAGTAGAGCATATACCCTACCAAAAATACTAATCCATAGAACATCACAAGTGAGATTTCAGCGTACCCTGAAATTTACCCAAGCAGCAAGCTGACGTCTTATTGACGTCTCTTTTTAGTCATTTTTGGTCACATTTGGTCAGCGAAGACGTCATAAGATGACGACAAATTGACCTTTCTAAGACACAGTCAAAAGACGTCCCGTTAATGACGTCTTTAAGATGACGAAAAATTGACGCATAAACATTTTTTCAAAAGCTAAAATGATACGATATTTTATTTGAAAGTTGAAATAGGAAAAAAACTCCTTACTGCTTGCAATTTCCTTACAAGCAAGTGTAATGCAAGATCGCATCTCTCGGGACACTGTCCAACATGGAGATGCAGATTTTTTCACTAGCCGAAAATATTTCTTTCAAAGCTAATTGAGATCCCCAACCGCAGACCGGTCTCGAACTATTTTGGTCTCATCGGTACGGTGTAGGCGCTAAAAAGCGAAGATGTTGAATGAACGTAGTAGTTTATTGTCCATTACGCCATCTATCGGTAGAGTTTATTTCCTATTTCAATTTTGTAAAATTATTAGTTTTATTTTTCTGTTATATGATATTTCGGTTGGATTTTGACACGAATCATATAATGTCACAAACTTTTCTGGCGGGTTTTCAAAACATGACGTCATTAGATATTTATGAGCTAGTATGACGAAAAAATAACGTCGAAAAGACGTCACTTCAACGACACGTCAATTAAATGACGTTAAAATGACGTCATAATTTTGGTCTCATGACGTCCCATGACCAAAAATGACTTAAAAATGACGTCAGCTTGCTGCTTGGGTTAGTACATACCCTGACCACCAGATAGCGAAAGTCTGCAATCCGTTACATGTTGTTGGGCATCGACCAATAGAAACCCTGGTGCCAAACGACATGTAACATGTATTGGTTATTACAGGCACTTTGCCCCAAAGAAGAAAAAAAAACGGATTTTTTTTTTTTTAGTTACTATAGGTTCGTTTCAGCAGAATGTTGGAAACATGTTAGCAACAATCGTAAAAAGCAGAAATTGTTACGAACATTAGTCAGAAATGTTGGCAACAGTTTTCTGCTGGAACAAAAATAAACAAGGCGTGCATACTGCTTATACGTCAATACAAGAAAGGTTATGTTAAAAATGTCAGTAATGTTTGAAGAAAGTTTGTAAACTTTTCAAACAGTTTCCAACCTGTTTCCAACATCTTAAAACTACTGCCGGAACAACAAAGAATTGTATAATGTTACAAACATGGCACTGCTGGAACGACAACTTTGACGTGAGCAGAATCCGAACGGTTGCAAACATTTTTGACAGCCTGCTGGAACAAACCTTATGATAACGATACAAAATACAAAATTTAAATTGGTTGAAAAATACTAGTGTAATAGTATATTACATTACAAGTGTGGAAAATGACTAATTAAACCCACGAGTGTAAGAAAGTCATTTTCACACGAGTACTGTACACTATTTTTCCTACGACCACAAATTATTCACCAAAAAAAAATAAATTAAAGTTAAAAAAAAATAAAAAACAATTGAGAACTTTGCAACACTAGGGTGATATTTACTTTGCAACACTAGTGTGATATATACTTTTCCTCACTACTATATTATACTGTTTTGACAATATTTTTACATCGAAAATCACCTACCTAGAAGCATTATATAACTTTTATCATTTTGGAATTTAAAAAGGCCCTCACTTAATAAAAATTGTATGGTTTTGTTAGGTAATAACGCTAATAGTTTAATACGGTTTTCTGCTATTATAAAAGTTTTTTAAAAATTATCGATTCTTACATATTTTAGACACTCTTCTAAATAAAACGGAAGTGGTGCATATCCAAAATATTCCGTTTTTTAAAAAATATCAGTAAATAAACTTACGGGACCGGGGAGTGAAAAGGGGTGCTGGGTGGGGTAAAATTGGTAAAACGAGTTAATGAAACTGAACATCACATGTAAAATTAAGTAAAAATAACAGTTTTTCCTCATATTTTTAAGAAAAAATATAAAAATATGAAAATTGTAAATGCATAACCTAAAGTCCTTAAAGTAAGGAAAAAACAACTACCAAACGTCAGTTACCATGCAAAATATGGAAAGCATTTGGCAACGTCGGAAGGGTCTGATTCTATTTATGAATGGATAAAAGAAAGTGGATTCATAAAGTGTGTATTAGCCTTAGGTTTAATTAGGGATTAAAAAAAAAAGATTAAACTAGTTGTTTGAGTACACGAAGAAAGAGAGGAAGGAATTTGATCTATAGGCTTTTTTTCTCTGACGCTTTAGGTCGAACGGTCAAGCGGCAAGGCTGCCTCTATGAAGTACGTGCTCAAAGGTAGAAGGGAGATTTTAAATTTGATCTAATTACCTGACAACACTGTGCCAGTCAGTGAAAGTTGTTTTTTGTGGTTATGTCTATTTTTGTTTATGTTTTTATTTTTCGTAAATTTTAATAAATATAAAATAAGATGATTTTCGCTAATTTGGGTTCTACCGTTTAAGGTAAATAAAAAGTTTTTTTACTGTCACTACAATAAATATGTCACTTGCAAAACCAATAGCAGTTTTTAGAATGACATCATAATATGTATCACACCAGTGTTGTAAAGTACTTTGCAATACTAGTGCTGTAAAGTACTTTGCAACACTAGTGTGATATAAGGCATTTTTATGCATGAAAACAGTGTGCTATTTGCTATTTTCACAAGTGGTCGTAGGAAAAATAAAATTTTCACAATAATTATCGTATGTTCTAAACGGATCTCAAAAAAATTGAACAAAAACAAAAGTAACTTTGTATTAATTATAAATGTGAAACGTAAAAGCAGTTCGGTGTTTTCAATATAACGAGTTATTGACTGGCTACAAACCAATTTAATTTATTTTTAAGTCATTTACAAAAAGTGTTTAATGCTAATGGTGCATGTCTCGACCAAATGACAGTAATTATCATTCTTAATAAACGAGGTAAAAATGTAAAAACGTCATTTAATGATCGCATGTGGACCGGGGGTCAGGTCAAAATTCAAAGTGTCCCTCATACATACAATAGAATTATATGCATACTTAATAATTATAGTCGCTACTCGCTACCTATTTATGCCAACAAAAATTTAAAACTAAACTAATAATAAAATTATGTTACCAGCTCCCGCACTCTGTAATTCGATAAAAAGAAGAAATAGGCAGGAAAGAAATTTCCTTTCTATTTCTTGTCTGTACTCTGTATTATTCTTTCTAAATTGTTCGTAAATCTTCGGCAGTGGAAAAATAATAGACTACTGGTCCTGAAAACGTTGAGTTCTTGTGGAAAAAATCACCCTTTATAGAAAAATGTATTTGTTATTTCTTAAAATATACCGGGTGATGCATCGCCGAGCGGGACATAGAAAATCCCATGTAATTTTTAATGGGGTCAATTATTGGCTCCCCTAATTATTTTAGAGAAAAATTCTTTTGAAGTTTATTGAAGAGCATGCAAATCTACGTACATGGTAAAACCTTTAGATTTTTCGGTTAACCCGTTTGCTAGTTAGATGATAATATATTTTTAAAAATTGTTATCGCCTCATATGAAACAACAATAAAACTACCAGTTAGCGTGACATAACGTTGTCATTTTGAAATTTAGTGCTTTATTATTACCAAAAAATCGGAGAGCGAAAAGATTAACCATGAGTTATATTACTGAAGAAAAAGTATTGATGATTAAATGGTACTATCAAGGAAATAGTTAATAAGGTGTCAGACATGTTTGCTGCTCAGTATCCGAATAGACCGATACCCGGAAAATCAACAGTCGATAGGACTATCAAAAACTTTAAAACCAAAGGCACAGTGATAAATAAGCTAAGGGATGGGGATGAAATACGACGGCAGGAATTTTGTTTTGACATGATGGAAAGGGCAAACATGGACAGGAAATTTTTAAGAAATATTTGTTTTACTGATGAGTGCACATTTACGTTAAACAATGAACCCAATCATCAAAATTACCGATACTGGAGCAAAGAAAACCAACACAGATTTTTCGAAACGAGGACGCAATACCCACAGAAAGTAAATGTTTGGGCGGGGATTTTCGGACAACATATTATTGGACCATTTTTTCTTAATCAAAATTTGAATGCAGAATTTTATTTGGAACTACTCGAAGAATTAATTTTACCCGCTTTAAATGATGTATCCAGGGAAAATCAGGAAATTTAGTATCAAATGGATGGCTGCCCGACACATAATACCCTGGCTGTTCGGGAATATTTACACAATGCTTTTAATGGAAATGTTATTGGCCTACATCACACCATAAATTGGCCAGCCAGGTCTCCTGATATTTCGCCAAATGTCTTCTTCCTCTGGGGCCATTCAAAAAGCATGATATACAAGGATAAAAATTTCTCTAATCTAGATGAGTTAAAAAATGCTATTTCTGCAGAATGCAATAAAATTTCAAGTTACCAGTTAGCCAATGTAAGAAGACAAATTTATGAACGTCTAGCAGTCAATGGAGGAATATTTGAAAATTTTCTTAAATCTTAAGTTTATTTCCAACATATTAAGTATTGTAATAATATTAATAATGTATTGAAGCATGTAAATATTATAAATGTCATAAGTTCATGAAATTTGTTACTCTGTGCTCTAGTTTAGTTTAACTTAACTTAATTCGTTTGTACAAATACAACTTTAATCTTTCACTGTACGAATTTTTGATAATAATAAAGCACTAAATTTCAAAATGACAACGTTATGTTACGATAACTGGTATTTTTATTGTTGTTCATAAATATGAGGCGATAATATTGCAACAATTTTTAAAAATATATTAGGATCTAACTAGCAAACGGGTTAACCGAAAAATGTAAAGTTTTTACCATGTAGCACCAATTAGGGGAGCCAATAATTGACACCATTAAAAATTACATGGGATTTCCTATGTCCCGCCCGGCGATGCATCACCCGGTATATCGTTTTTTTCACTTATGTTTCATATGTTTCATTTATTTGGCTTATTCACTCATATTTTAATCAGTCCAAGTCCATTAAATTTCCGGATTTTAATAGTTTATCTTTTGCTTAATTAAAATGTATCTAGTTTTTTCTATTTTGTATACAAATTATAGAGAAAAGACAGCGACAAAATTTGCGTGTTAAAAGGAAAGAGTTAGCGGGATAATATATGATATTATTAATCCCTTTGAATTAGCAAAAGTTGAAATTAAGCGATGTTTTAGATTGCATGAATTTAATAAAAAATATAATTCGTGATGATCTCAAACCTCGTCTAAGTGTTAAAGTTTAAACAAAATACAATATCACAACATAACATAAACGAATATATTATTTCCACAAAACACTAAATAAAAATTTGTTTATTATTGCGATCACAAATTGCAATGTCGTCAATGTTCCTGCAAACACCCGCTTATAAAAGAATGTAAACAAACGTCCAGCAGGTACGAAGAGCGAGATCACTTTATACAAAACGCCATACAATAGAACAGGATAAATGACAAGAAAGATCCAAATCACCTTTCTATTTCCAGGCGTTCGTGTTGTCGATTCGTGAGTGCGGACGAGCCGAAAGACTTTACGGAGTTCGAAATAGACAGGAAATCGAAAAATAGAGAAGAAATTTCTTTCTTGGCAAGATACGGAGACCAGGACGGTCCAGGCGCAGAAGAGCGACTACTAGGGTCAAGGGGCGTGCTAGAACAAGAGCTAGATATGACGCCCTATAAAATTTATGAAATTCCTTACAAAAAAGGAGAATGCTCTGTGGTCGATTGTCTACAGCAGGCGTTGGCTGCGCCAGCTTTTTTAAGTTAAGCGATATCCGGCAGAGAAATTTAGAGGGTGGGCAGTAAAATGTGCAGTGCAATATTTATATTATATGAATACAGGGTGTTTAAAAATTCAGTACAAATATTTTTGAAGCTCATTTTTAAGGTCCCATAAACTGAAAACAAAAACCCTCTTTAACCTGCAATCATCGCAAATTGGGTAAAAAAACTGTGGCAACATTTTCGCATCAAATCTTACGAAAACTTGCACATCTGCTGTGTAAACCAAAAATATCTTACTCCCCTCCCCTTTATCTTTTGAATGGGACAAGTTATTGGGATTGGATAAAAGGGAAAAAGGGTGTTACTTAAACTACTCTTTGACATAAAAATAATTTTGGTTAAGAAGGGACAAGCACATTTTTTTAATGACACTTTGTTTTAAAGGCCTTTTAATTCTCTAATCATCACCATTTTATGTTTAAAAATCGGTTCAGTCGTTCTAGAGTTACAGGCGTTTGAACTTTAGCTCAAATTTGTACATACATTGCGGTTTTTAAAAGTTCTATCCCCCTTAACTTTTGAATAGGTCAAGATATCGAGATCGGGTAAAATTTGTGTTAAATGGTGTCACTTAAGCTACTTTTTGGCATTAAAATAACTTTGGTCACGTGGTCTAGTATTAAGGGGGCACTGCAACCTTTCTTTTTGGCAAATAGAAGTGGAGGTCATGTAGCACCTCGTATTAAAGGTCCTTAAATTCCCTACTTAACGCCACTTTGTTTATGAAAATCGGCAAGACCGTTCTAGACTTACAACCCAATTTCATTAAAACCGCAACCGCACTGTTAATACGGTTTTAAGTGTGGAACGGCTGGGCCGATTTTCAAAAACAAAGTGGCGTTGAGTAGAGAATTAATGGGCCTTCAAACGAGGTTCTACATGATTCCAATTTTATTTGAAAAAAGTCCAAAAAGACAAAGTGGTAACTATTTTTATATCATCAGTGTATTTTATTTTTTGTTAATAAATGATATACGTTTAGTCATTAAAATTTTAAATAGGTAAACATAACTAAGGGGAAATTTTTGAAATTTTTTAGGATATTTTATTTTATATTTAAATTTTACACTGAAATCCGTTTCTCATGACATAACGCAACATACTGGTAAATTTAATATTGCGACCATAGATCATTTATTCAAGAATTTCATAATTCGGATTACTTGAATATGAGCTGATTAGATAATTTATATAAATGGAATGGTTTCTGAACATGACTTTTTGCGTTCAATTAGCAGGATGGGCGAGAGCAATTTAGGTTGGGCGCTCGCCACACCGCGCCCACCCCAGGCGCCGCCACTGACAGCAGGGATGTCCAAACCAGAGTTTCTTTATGAGAAGGAGTTTAGACCTAAGCAAGACCGGTGATAGCTTTTGTCAGGGACGTGAGGGTGTGAGAATTACGATTTCGGTTGGCAGTTCTGTTCAAAGTTGGTAGCATTATCAGCTGATGACAGAGTCGTGCCTTGTCGAAGCTTTGTTTGGTAAAAATCGTTAAAATTTGCCATTTTCATTTTGGTTGTATATTTTGCAAGGATTTCCAGTTGTTAATGTTTTTGGTTAGTTTAGAGTCTTCACATATTATTGGTTCGGACTCGTTTTATTTTAGAGATTTTGATAGTGTTTAGTCTAATAGTTTTCAGTCATTCGTGTTTTTGTATACCTACATATGATACAGATGATTGTCCGCTAATTAATGGTACACAGAAAAACCACAGATTTCTAAAGAGATATAAATATTTTTTATTTATGCATTTCGATAATTTTTGATATGTTTTAAACATTTTAATAAAACTCGGTATTCAGGAGTTTTAAGATATCAGCTATTTATATCTGCACAGTTGTAATTATAGCTAATACGATGTTATTGAAGGTACATACATACTTTCGGGTGCATTGAACAACTAAAACGTGAATACCTTAAAAACGGTTGTCAAGATCGATTCTTACTAAGTATACCTTTTTTGTGCAGAAAGCATAGAGAAGCTTACTAGTTTACATACATACAGGGTAGTAACAAAAAATTGGGTAGTTTTAGAGAATTTTAAATAGTGTACCATCGCCCTCTAGTCTACACACAAAAATTAATATTCGATCTGAAAAGCTAATGTTTAAAAACCCCTAGATACCGTTTTATTAAGATCAACGAGGTTATAAACGAGGTTATTAAGATATTTAAAAAGGGGGAACAATTATTGAAATAAATTTACTTTTTCTTTTTACTATGACACCCCCGTATCTTCCTTATTATAAACTTTTGGATATTAGGTATGTTTGGTTAAATCTTAATATTTTGGCATAAGGAATCTGTGGTTTTTCTGTGTACCATTCATTAGCGGACACCCTGTATACAAATTTTTTAAAATGGTTGTTGCCTTACAGAACCATGGAAAATGTTCTGCTCTGCCAGGTACCTCATCGTCCTGTCGTCGCTTTGATAATTTTTAATTTTCAATATTTAAACCACATTTATGTTTTTGTTTTAAGTTATGCCTATTAAAATAATCCAATAAATTTTGTTTTCAAGATACAGTTCTTTTTTGTTTTCTCCTTAATTCTACGCCACTGATCTGCCTAAAGTCAAACATGGCCGAAAATGGCCCGACTTGACGTCACAGCCGCGCTAGCCAATATGGCGAATGTCGTGACCTTATCTCATCAATCGACTTTGGTCCAAACTACATACCTTCGCGGGCCAATTAAATTTACTACAAAAGCTTGAGGGCCGCAGAAAAAATACCGACTTCGTATCTCTTACCATTTTCAAGATTCCCATACTGGTCTTCCTTATCTTGGACACGTTGTATATTTAGTTAAAATGTTGTTTTAAATTTAAATAGTTAAGTGACTTTTGGCCCACCCTGTACAAGTGCCTAAAAAGGGTTGTTTTTAGTTGTTTAATCTAAGAAATATTTAAAAATTACAAAAAAACTCAACGGCGTATAGGTACTTTTTTTTCTTAATAATAGGTATTTATTTTATTACTTAAGTGAGATTCAACTCGACTCCCCCCTCCCCCAAATGCCTCACGGAATTTATGGACGCTCCCAATTAAAAAGTTCGGTAGTTTGCCTGTAGATTCGATAAGTCTATAGTAGCCAGCTATTTTTACAGTAAAATTAAAACAGTATGCACGCCATATGCAAGTAGAAAACTCGCTTCGGCCTTACGCTTAGATTTTTATTATAAGCGCCTTAGTTTCGGAAAATTTCGTAAAAAAGAACATCAAGGTTGCGGTGCCAAGAAGCAGAATGAAGATGAAGAATGAAGAGCTGGCATGGCGGCCTGACAAGATAGAGAGGACGGCAACGACCGTTTGGCCGTTCGTTGAACTCTGCGGCAGCCCTGATATACAGTGTCGCAACATGTGGGACTGATCGATATAATGTCAAAATGCGGATCCAGCGTGGTTTGTTTTTATTAATATACACTGTGTCCCCGAATGGACTTAGCTATACCTGTAAAAAAATATTTTTAATATTTCGAAAAAGAGGTATTCTCTATAAATGTTTGCTTTGTCTGAAATGCTAAAAGCTATAATAAAAATCGCCGGAGGATATACACGGTAGTTCAAAATTGCAAAATCTAACTTTAAAAAATAAAAAAATCGGAAAAATACATTTTAGAAATTACCTAATTAAAAAGCATAAAATAGTAATTTATGTAACAACTGCATAAAGGATATCTTTTTTACGAATGGAAAGTTTGACAGCACAAGCCGTCAGGCGAGTGCGGCAATCCTATAAGTAAAAAAGACACTTTTTGCATGTGTTACATTCTATATTTTTTCCACGACAGTATAAGAATTTGCCAAAATACCATTTTATACATTTCTTACTTATCTGAACTTATTAATTTTAATTTTTTCAGCACAGAGCACAGCCATTATATTGCAACAAAAAAATTATAGCCCCCATTTTTTTTAAGAGACAATTATCCTCTTTATAACTATGCATTTATTATTTAATTTTGAAAATTGTGTGTAGGTACTTACTTTTGTAGAAATAATAATAAAACAGCCTAAATTCCCTTTCAATTTCTTAGTCATCCAAATTCATTATTACTATTAATTTTCAATAATTTTTATTAAATCTGTTTGCAAACTGTCTAATTTTAAAACTAGTGACACATGAACTAAAAGAAATAATGACGAAATCAAAGGTAACTTGACCGTTTGGTTCAGTTGATGTCGCTTTTACTGTTACACTGCATTGCAATTGATTGGTGGTTGGTGAGTAGCGGGGGTAAAGCAAAATAATGTTTTTGGGTCCCAAAATACTGAGTATTTCCTAACTACGGTACGAAACTTAAGGGGGTGCTTTCTTATGTCTTTTTATAAAAAAATCCTATTAACATATGTCCGGACTTCCTTCCGTTCTGAGATACAGGGCTTTAATGTTTTCAAAAAAGTCGGTATCTTAGGAACCATTTAACCGATTTCAATAAAATTTGGGACACTTATTTAATTAAATGAGGCGCTTGTAAACTTCGTCTAGGTTAGTATTATTGGGTCCAGTGGCGCCTCAGTGGGTAGCAGTATTGTGGAAAAAAGTACGCCACTGACTTTTTATAAAGTTTTAATATTTTTTCCTAATTTAGCAATTAACAATTTAACTTTAAAGGACAGTTTTTATTTTGATATTTTAGGCCCGTTTTACACGGGGCAATGCCGCGATATGCAACAAAATTAAAATTGCGCAGCAAATTAATATTGCATTAGTTTTCTCACGAAGCAAGGAACATTGCATTGAATCAGCTGATATTGACCGCCCAATTCACAAACAAAATTAAAAAAATATCTGTCTACTAGGTACCCTGACAGCTGATGACTTTTAGTAATTTTTTAACTACAGCTTGTTTTGGCGTTAGTGTAATATTTTTTTAAATTCCTTAATCAAACTTGACACTAATACACACTTTATAAATCCACTTAAGAATTGTGTCAATTCTTTCTTTCGTTCATTCATAAATAGAGGCAGACTATGCAGGCATAAAAAATTAACACGGTCAGACCCATATATATATAACCATGTGGTCAGACCGTACAGGTTACAGGGCTGACTTTCAATAAAAAATACAACATGCAAAAAATTAAGTCAAAGTCGGTCTATATAAGGTCACGACATTCGGCCGTATTGCTTTGACGTGTTATGACGTCACATCTCCCATTTTTCGGCCATGTTGTTCAGTGCCGGAGATATACAGTTTATTGTATTAGTAGAACAACCGTTTACACAACAGTTTTTAATTATTATTAAGTTGTAAATTCTTTTACTTTAAATAAAAAACATTTGGAATTACATCTTTCAACAAATATCACTTCCAAATCAATGCAAAAAGAAATGCGCAAATTCTAGACGCCACTGGATTGATCATTAGCTTTGATTTTACCAAAGACAATCTGTATATATATCCAAATTATCTTTGGATTTTACCCAGTCTTGCCAACTTTTCTCCGTGGAGTGCCCTTCCTTGCGTTCCCGACCTCGAACCGCCTAAAAGTCGAGGATATGTCGCAACCTTACAAATATAAACCAACCTTGAAATTAAGTGATGTAATTTCGAGGTTACAAAACTTCACATTTGGCGCATGCGGAGCCTCGGACCCAAAGTGGAATTGGTGTCGCTATTGGTCGCTAGCCGCCATCGCCAGTGTGAAACGGGTGTTAAAAAATGAAAAAGTTATAGTTTCGGGGAATTATCCTTCGGGCCACAAAGCTGTCAATCATGTGATTGGATAAAAGGTCAGGTCTCACTATAAGTCCCGTTTACCTTCCATACCCGTACCAGTCACATACACCTCGAGATACAGTGAGCTCCCCTCTCACTAGACGTCGAGTTTACGAAACGGATAGCGTAGTGGGAATATTATCATAATATTCTAGTAAATGATTTGCATGTAATAATATTTTATGCAAAGGAAACGTGATGGGTATGGGAGGTAAACGGAGCGTATAGTGAGAATTGACCTTTACCACAGAATAGTATCCCAGCAAACACTATTTGCCGGCAATATACATTTTTCATATTGGCATTGATGGTAAAGCATTGGCAATTGGTGGCAATATTATGCCAACATCTAATACGCATTAAAAAGTTAACCCTAAATAAACACTCAATTGCCAATAAATTTTACATGCAGGCGAATTGCCGGCAAGCATACAAAAATGGCGGCATACCAATCCTGATTAAAAAAGCATGCCTTTTTGTTGCAGGCAAATAAATATTGGATTTTTATACTTTTCAAACCATATTATTAACATTGGTATTTAACCAACATTCGAGCAATTTTTTGATCTATTTTATTTATAATGGCGGCGAAACATTATTTTATGTTTTTTACATAATTTAAAGGAAATGGCCTTTTCCTAACATTTTATTGATACAAATCATGCAAATAAAAATTAAGTCAAACAAAATGTTTATTATGTATTTTTGAGAGAATAAAAATAAAATGATGGTAAAATTAGCTAGGTTAATTTCGACGAATTCGACCGAAGGTGATAAATTCAAATTTCCCGCTTAGCCGAAATACAAGATTTGACAATTTGACAGATGAGGCAACCTTGCTTTTGTTTGGCTGCTTTGTGCAATTGTTTTCTACGTGGTTTTTCTAGCTTTTTAGTTTCTTTTTTAAAGAAAAGAGTTTTTAGTAGACATAATTAAGTGTTTTCATTACCTAATTAGTGTGTGTTGTGTAATTAATATGTGATGGCTAGTCAAGAAGGCAGGTTATTCAAGTAGACTGTTAGGAGCTGTAAACATTTCGTTTAAAACCTTTTAAATGTGTAGTTATCTAAATAAATTATATGAAATCAGGGAGTTGCCTTATTAAAAGTTTTAAAGACGTGTTAATAAAAATATATATATATATATATATATATATATATATATATATATATATATATATATATATTTTATAGTGTTTTTTTTTACTTTTAACTCCTTTAAAATATTTATCTCTATGTTTTGGATCTGAAAATTGAGTGTAAGTGTCCCTTAAATACTTACTATTTTAAAGTGTTTTATTTTAATTTACTATTTTTTTTATTATTTTAAAACATACTTTTTATTTTTTTTTGGTTTATTGTTACGGTATAAAAATTTATATTATGTAATTTTTTTATTGATAAAGTTTTCCTGCCTTTTTTCTCATTTTTTCGATTACAAAATTCTAAATATTTTATTTAACTTTTCGGACATTTAACTTATAAAACTTGCAGTACTTATTTAATGATAAATGCCATTATCCTAAACGCATTTTTTGGCAATAATTTATTAATGATGGATGCCATCATCCTAAACGCATTTTTTGCCAATAACTTATTAATGATGGATGCCATCATCCTAAACGCATTTTTTGGCATAACTTATTAATGATGGATGCCATCATCCTAAATGTATTTTTTTATCATAACTTATTAATGACGGATGCCATCATATTATCTGCAACACGTGGCCTAATAACGGCCAATTGCCCACTTTCGCGTCTTTTTGATACCTTTTTGCCAATGCCTTGGCATTAAAGAGTGTTGGCAATGCCAGTAAATTAAATGTACAACGCCGGCACAAAATGTTATATGGGATAGCTACGCATTATTCGGTGCCTTCAGCGACTGATTAGAATTTCAGATCGCCCTAGGTTAAAAATAGGGACACGCTCCCGCCAGGTATTCGTGAAGAAAATGAAAACGGTCCCCACATTTCTAAAAAACAAAAAAGGAATTAAATTTCGTTACCAAAACTTTCTAAAGAGAAAAAAATTGTGCTCACTTTTGGACAATACAAAAAAGGTAGTTATATTTCGTTTCCAAAACTTCCTGAAGAACACAAAAAAACCTTTACCTACTTTCACTCTTTTCCTATTTTGTCTCACGATTTCAGCCTCCCAATCTTCGCGCCCTAGGATACAGCCTTATTAGCCTAATGGTTAATCAGAGTGGCTTTCCAGTGACGCAAATAGAGCGCTCCCGAGTAGCTCAGGAGCATTTCGTTCTACTTTATGGCGTTCCAGTGACGGAATGTGTTATGCACCTGAGCTACTCCGTTTTTCTTTCCCCTTGCCCCTCATGCATAAACCCCTCTTTTGGTTTTTGTGCTTCAAACGTGTTTTTTTTTATGGTTAAGGATGGATTTTTTAAAATTATTTATTTAAAATGGAATTAGATATTAAAATGAGATTATTCTTTTAAAGCCAAGAAAGGTTAAAAACAACGAAATTTTAAAATTTCTTGAAGTATCTCTCTTTCCTTGTCTAAGGATGCGTTACAGTGACTAACTTTTTAGAGCAGTTCAAAAGCTTCAAGCCCTGGAGCGTTACGCACAAGTGACGAAAATTTTTGGAACGCCATAAAGTAGAACGAAATGCTCCTGAGCTACTCGGGGGCGCTCTATTTGCGTCACTGGAAAGCCACTCAGGCCCTGGGTGCCTTTACTTAACACTTTTTAAAAATAATCGGCTTTTAATTTGCTATATTCTCGCGCATTCGCCAAAATAAGCATTTTGTTTATGCTTTGTATACAAAATGGGCCAAGGGAAATAAAGTTAAGCAAATGCTATCTATTCCTAAGACTTGTTTTTATTTCCTCATGCAAATTTGTATATGTATTTTATTTCTTATTATTTTAAGTAAAACCTTAGCTTAGCCTTAGCACTACCAATATTTTAAGGGAGTAATTTAGAGATCAAAATAAAACTTTTTTTAACATGTGTCCTAAAATACAGTTGGTTGCGTAAAAAAATCGATTATTTTGAACTGTAGATACATTGTCACATCAAATCTAAACGAAAATTTGCTCACCTCTGGTCCTTTTGGTAATATATTTATTGCTTGTTCTAAAAAGTAAACACTTAATTTTACAATGTTATTTAATTTTTGTGGTATAGTAAGAACATTTTAAAAGCGCAAATTCGGTACCCTTTGAAAATAATACAAAAAACATAAAAAGGCCGCAAGCAATCGGACTATTTTACACAAAGGCGCCGCTAGCATTTACAGCAACGCGCCGATACGCTATGAGATAGAAATCCATTATTTTGGCCAAAAATCAACTTTAAAATTTTAATGGCTCATGCTGTGTATTTCAAAGTAGATACTCCAAACTACATGTACGCAAAATTATAAAAGGATATGACTTCCATTGGGGTAATAAGAAACTTGAAAATGTATTTTAAGTAAACATAAATATACAACATTTAATCTACTAAGTTTATTATTAACCTTGTTTACTAAAAAAGGTAAAAAAATTAAATAATAAGAGCTATTGTTGTGTTTCCGATGCAGTCTCGCGAAGTCACGCTACTTTTGTCAAAGATTTTTTACCTTTTTCTTATCAGTTTTTGTACTTACAATTGCCTTCCTACTTTTTGCTACTTCTGAGTGTAAGGACAGATACAAGATTTTTTTATAATTTACAAGGTTTTCCATTTTAAAATTTAATATGTTTTGTCCTACACTGTATATCCTAAAAGATAAAAGCATTCTGATGAAAGATATGGATTCCACAGAATCTACCCAACAAAACAGTGTTTTTATTTATTTTATACGTAAAAAATAAAAAAGTTGGGAAGATGTATCTTTATTAATTACGCTTCTAAGAATAATTTAAAATTATTTTTCATATTTGGATGGTCATATTTCCGAAACTAATTGAGATAGACACATCAAATGTAGTATTTAATATTCAGGGTATTCCATTTAAAAAAATCATACCTATTGTCGTACCCTGTATATCATATGAGATAATAATCATCGGATTACTGATTAGAATACTACCGCATTAACCAAAAAAGCTGACATTTTAGTTTATTTTGTACAATAAAAAATAATAATGTTAAGAGGGGTGTAAATTTATAATAACATATAATAAGTTTTAGGTTTCCAAAAGCATTTGTAATAATTTATAATATTTTTCAGTAAAAAGCACCTTATTTTAAGTTAGATTGGTAAGTTTCAGAATTTTGACCAAAAAATTAATTTCTATCCCATAGTGCGATGACCAGCTGCATCAACCGGCATATCATAAAGAAATATAGCAAAGGCGGCCGCGAGAGACAAGCATGCCGATTTATTTGCTTTAAACTTTTTGTGATTTTTTCTTATCAAAGAGCACCGAATTTACATTTTTAAACTGTTTCTTCTA
>JACEGR010009133.1:0-29472 GCA_014170235.1 Listronotus bonariensis
CTACTTACAGGATTAACAAAAGTTTTAAATAAATTAAGGCTATCCAATTTTATATTTTTCAAGGTCATTGCGTAAATCTCTTTTTAAATTTGGTTTATCCATATCTTTAGTGAGGTGTCTTTTCATCACTTTTATTAACTCTAAAAAATTGCTGAAATATTCAAAACGTGTATTGACACTTTTTCGTTTTGAGATAAAAAATAAAAACGTCCTATTTCACATTGTTTGGAAACGCGATATCTATTTGGTTGACTTTTGACCCCATGTTTATCAGGCCATCTACCCTTTATTTTAAACAAGGAATCACCTACTCAATTTTTTTGGTTTCTTACAAACACTCTGTATATATATTAGCCAAGCTGTAATTTACAACTATAAAATATACTTACTTATGTTTGGAAGGTTCTCTCCAGTTAATGGGATGGTGAGGGATACATTTTGAACATGGTAAACATGAGCTAATACACTTACACAACCTAATATAAGTCTGTCCTTATTTAATGGAGACATTACCATAGTGGTGATAGTGATCAGAATACATACTAAAACAAAGATATATCTAATTCATTATATACCAATAAATAATTTTACTTTAATACATAATATAATAATTAACCTACTATGGAAGAAAATCAAACAAGTTCAGCCAAGTGAAAAGATATACAGGGTATCCAATAATATGTGAACAATGTCTAGAATCCATATAAAACATATGAAAATGCTGTGACAAGTTCCTATATTTTTTTCCTTAAGCCTTTGCTTACAGAGATATGTTTTCTTGCTCTAAAAGCACGCCGCTGAAAACCAGCTTTTCTTGAATAACTTTTATAGTACTATAATAAAATATGTTTTTAATCTGATGAAAGCACGTTATATCTGCTCAAAATGGTTATTTCTATAAATAATTTACTTTTATTAGTTCGCCCGGGACGAACTAACCCTTACATTAGGGATAATTATTTTTCACCCGGTGTAATAGAAAAATTAATAAAGTATTTTTGAGTAGCCTAAACCCTTAGCTAAAGAAAGGTACTCCTGTTTGATGTCAATAAACTAAAGCATTTCGACAAAAACAAATGTTTGTTTAGATGGGATATCTAAACACATGAGGTTATTCTATTGAAAATGGTTTTGAAAAAATTATTACAAAAGGTTTTTGTGCATTATAGGAGTCCCATAATCTTTGATTATTAACGGTAGAAAATGGATAAAATAAGAGGGAGCCTATGTAGAGCCAACAAACAAAATTATTAAATACAACCTTATTTAACCAAAAGATGATTTTCTCAAAAATGTTTCACTTTACTAATTTCGGACAAGGATACCTTTTTTCAGCTTCGTATTTGAGCTATTTAAAAATGCTATTTTAATTCCTTTATTATACAGGGTTTAAAAATAATAAGTTCTATTATGTAAGAGTAAGTCCGCCCCTGGCGACGTAAAGAAAGCAAATGTCTTCCCTAGGACACCATTTTAAGGAGGCCTGAAAAGTTTCTATCACATAAAAAAGCTATTTAATTTTACCAAGTACTGTCAAAGTTATCTAAGAAACACCAATTTTCAGTGACGTAAAGAGGGCTTTAGAAAAAAATATAAACATTCTTTTCATATGTTCTATATGAATCCCAGAGATTGCCCACATATTCTTGGACACCCTGTATAGGCTACTAAATCAAAAACAAGGCGGGAAAGTATTAGTATTATTGCTAACCTAAATTAAATTTGGTTATTTTTGTGATATTGCTTAGCTACATTTAAAAAAGGACCAATTAATTTAGACTTTCACCTCGGAATCTCACGGAATAAGCTGAATATCTGTACATACCTTTATTTTGGTACAAAAAATACTCTCCCATAAATCCCTTATGATATCGTTATGGATGGTGGAGGGGAGGATAACCATCTGAATGTTTTAAAAAGTGTCCGTCGAAAGGTGCAACTTAAGGTGGCGCCACAGTAGCCAGAGGAGATTTTTTAACCAATGAGCATGAATTATTAGAGTGAGAAACAAAATGAAAAAGGACAGATAGATACAAAATAAAAAGGAAAGAAATACCAAAATCCCTCCACTGGCTACTGTGGCTCCATCCCAACTTGCTACATTCCGATGGCCATTTTTTCAACTTGTCCGTCATAAAAGATGGTTATCCTCCCCTCCACCATCCATAGATATCGTGTAAGGAACTCGAAATATGACAGGTCAAATGTCAAAAAAAAAATCAGTTTTTGCGAATATCTCGTTTCCTTTACTTTGAATTGCATTTATATTTATTATAAAAGTTTTAGAACACAAAATTCTTTACAAATTTGATTCTTAGCATTTTTTGTCATACCAACGGATCCGATAATAGAGGGCGCAGTGTGTAAAGCACTTTAGGGTATGTACATACCTTAGCACGCAATATACACGCAATCAATCGTGATATTTAGCAAATACTTAAGTATAAAGATGACATATTAGACTAAAAATCACAATTGATTGCGTGCTAAGGTATGTACATACAGGAAAGTGCTTCACACTCTGCGCCCTCTATTATCGGATCCGTTGGTCTGACAAAAAAAATGCTTAGAATCAAATTTGTAAAGAATTTTGTGTTCTACAACTTTTATAATAAATATAAATGCAATTAAAAGTAAAAGAAACGAGATATTCGCAAAAAACTGATTTTTTGACATTTGACCTGTCATATTTTGAGTTCCTTACATGATATCATACCATTCCAAATTATTTAATGTAGTTAAATCATATCATTACTGTATACTATGACAATACCTAAAAATTATGTTAGGGAAGTTACGGAACTTACTGTTTTTATTGGAAAAATCATAAAAATTAAAAATTCAAATTTTTAAGTTTAGCCCCTCTAAACACTAAAAATGTTAAAAAATTGTCTGTAGAAAATAATGGTTAAAAAGTAGAAATTTATTGTAAAATCTTTTTCTTTCTAAACTGAAGTCAACGTGGACTTTATGAGTCTGTCAGATAGGTTTGCCAAAACTAGTTAGCCGCGAACCAATAAAAACGGCGTATGTTAGAGTTTAGCCAATAGCTGCGAAATGCAAAATTAGTTGTGTTATACAAACGAGTGGCGGTATTTTGTTTGAGTTTTTATAATTTCTTTTATTTAATTCCATCGACTATACTTATGTCTGTAGTATATAAACTTACCCAAAAGTGGTAACACGACATTTATCGCATGAGCACTGGAATGTCTTTTTATTTTAAAAGTTATGCTTATTGATGGATATGTGCTATTTGGGCAACACGAATAATTTCCACGATTTCGAACTGCAGTATAAGATTCTAGCTTCCATTCACCATCTGATTCTAATTCATCTGTATCTATCATTGGCTTATCCTAAAAATAAATTATTTATATATAGGGTGTCTAATTAATAGAACACAGAAAACCCACAAAATATTAGGATTTAACTAAACATACCTATATTCAAAAGTGGTGTCAAAGTAAAAAAATTATTTGTTGTTAAATATTTGCTTTTTTACGTTTACGATATTGAAATAAAACTTGGTATTTAGGGATCTTTTGTCATAACATTTAATTGTGATGGTAATAATAATGTGTTAACTTCAAGAAGTCACCTTCATTACCTTGAATTTTTCCAAAGCATCGCTACTTTTATGTGCTACCCTCTATGTATCATCTGAGTTAAATATTGCATTCTCCTATTTTCTTTTAAACAAAAATCGTATTAACTTGAAGAATCGCTCCTAGTAACAGTTTTAAAGATATTTGCATTTTAGTTATTACGTGCAACCATTATGATATTATGGGGTAATATATGGTTATATCTAATTGAAATGTATTCATTTGGTAGGTGGCGCTCTCTAGGTAATGTTGCAAACCTCTATTTTTCCATGACTACTTGGTCAGAAATGTATCGTTTAATTTATTGTAAAGTTAAGCATAAAATCACTACCTGTGAATCATTCACTGTGAATAACATTTCACATTTTACTACCTGGTAACAGTTTAAAAATTACCTGTGAATGGCTAAACTGTGAATGATACTTTTTCACATATTTATCAAATTAACTGTTATGTGAATGGCTAAACTGTGAATGATACTTCATATATCATGTTGAAATGCTAAACGTGAATGACACTCTTTCAGCGAATTATTAAATTAACAAGGTTGCGAAAAATTTACTGCTTACTCCGTTTTGAACAGGTATTGTTTTGATTACTTAGATTCATTTATTTAAGATTGTGTCATATTTTATTTTCGGTATGTTACTTTGTTAGTTTTTCTTTAGTTTAAAAAACTAAATAACATGTAACATTAAACTAGGTATGGTTTGTAATTTTGTTTCCTGTTTGATTTCGTGAAATAAAAACAATATTTTGCCTTCTTTTTCAATTCATTTCACCCTCATTCATTTCTCCCTACAGTGACATATTATTACATAATACAAATTTTCACTTTTATCTTCTGTGTAATAACGACGTCGTTATGGTTCTTTTATTCGATAATACTTAAATTCACGTTCACAGGTTAAAATCACTGTTAAAAAAATCACATTCACAGGTATACCTGTGAATGAAAATTCACAGTTAAGATCATCTCTATTTTATTGCATTTATAGCACTTTATGTTAAAATTAAAGGCTTATATGTCACAAAAGTACAAATGGAATATCAGTGTACTTGAAATGTTATTTTCAATTTAAGTATGTAAGTAAAAATTAATATAAAAATAGTTAATTTTCTTTTATTATACGGAGCGTCCAGTAGGGGTGATTTTACGTTGAAAAATAAGAAAAAATTTCATATGAACATATGTCCCAGCCGTCTTAGCTTTTGAACTACCGGGTGTAAATAACTATAAAAACAAATTGTTTTTTATTTATTGCTTTTATACCAATTTGAATATTTTTAAAAACATTTGGAAAGCGTTTCCAGTCATCAGAATACATTTTGACATACAAGAAAAAAAACACAGTGCCGTTCGTGCCGGATTTTAAAGTAAATATTTATTAAGAAAAAATGGTAGGCCACTGCATTTTTCAAAATAGAAATAGTTTTTAAAATTCCAATTGATTTTGAAACAACTTTGATCTATTAACTTTTTTATTTGATGAACGGTTTTCGAGTAAATAAATAAAACAATTTCTAGGCATGGTCATTTTCATATCGCTAATATCAAATTTTACAGTAAAAAATCACCTTGTTATTTACTTTAATAATTAGACAGAGATTTAACCACGCCGAGAAATGGTTTTAATAATCAATATTGAATCAAATTTCAAATAAAGAATCAAGAGATCAAATTTGTTCTAGACTAAACAGGAAATTTTAAAAATATTTGTATTTAAGAAAAATGCAGTGGCATACCAATTTTCTGTTAAAAAATATTTTCCTTAAACACCGCATGGACAAGACTGGTATTTTTAGTTTCATGTTGGCCAAAAATGTTTTTAAAAATATCTGAATTTCTATAAAAGGTATTAGAAAACCAAAATATTTTTAAACATTTTTAACACCTCTTGGTTCAAAAAGTAGGATGTTTAGAATATATAGCTCATAAAAGATTTTTCCTATTTTTCATTATAAAATCACCACTTTAAGTTTGTCGATTGACTTACTGGACACCCCGCATAGTTCTACAGACGTCCTCCAATAGTTCCTGTTAAAAATACTTACTAATTTTAAATTGAGTTCTTCGCCATTGTGTACCCAAGATCCAAATCGTACGGTACACTCTTGTGTGTCATAAGGGTAGTGCTTGAGATCCGCCACACATAAAGCATCAAAATGAATGGGAGGTACACACAGAACGACTCCTTGATAATTAACAGCACACATAGTATCACCAATTATTTTTGGATCCGTTGACTGATCTTTGCTATTGAGGTAATTGTTTAATTAAATATTAAATAAAATAATCACAATTTATAGGTAAGACAAGAAGCCATCCTCTGACCTCGTCTCGAAAATGGGGGAAAATGCCTTCTTCGTCTAAAAGATAATACCTTTTTCTGCTTAAGAGATCCCTATCTCTCGTCTCTACACATAATTTAGACCAATAAACACATTTAAATTCTGGAAGTTCTTAGTTTCTTTAACTTTATTATTTTATAAAATTGCTTATTTTTATTATATTTTATTTTTAGCGTCATAAAAATAAAATTTGAAAAATATGACTAAAATAGGAAACAAAATTTCTGGCTTAAAATATTAATTTAAAAAAAAAGCCATTCCTGTTTAATCCCTTTTTGTGTAATTTTTTCAAAATATTTATCTATTATACTTATATATTCTGAAGAAAAGCCAAATAGTCTATTTATTTAACCTTATTATTTTTTACCTTCTTTAAAATGCAATACTAAAGCACCTAATATAAATTAACTTATTTCTTGTTTAATTGATACGTTTCTTAAATCTGATATTTAGTTCTATTATTACGGTCAATTTTATTTTACGTTTTTATTTTTATATTGTTTAACAACTTTTTGCAATCTCGATTTAAGAGAGAGTGCAAATCAGTTAAGCTTAATATTTTTCCGCCTTTAGAAGCTTACCATATATTTTACATATGTAGTTACACAGTTTTATAGTTAGTTTTAAAACCATATTTATTTTATTCTGAAAGCGATGCCGCTAAGTACACAAAAAATGATAAAGTAAACAAACCTTTTCGAAAGCACATAGCTTCTGACAGAGCCTGATTACATATTTTTTAGATAAATAAATACAAATTTTCCGAAAACACGTATCACGTACTTAAGAAATATCCTCTTATTTCGTCTCTGGCGTGCCATAAAACCTGCAACGCGTGGCGTAGTCGTCAGGTTGAATATTTTTGCTGCAATAAATCATTGTTCACAAAAGGGTTTATTCGCTTTATCATTTTTGTGTACTTGTGCATCGCTTTCAGAATGAAATAAATATGAGTCTAACTATACCTGTTATAAATAGATATGTCCGGTACCCAAATATCGTAGGTTGTTGAAAGATGAATAGTTTTAATACCCTCATAATCTTCAGGTTTCCATTTAAGATGTTGATCAGTCCAATACTATAAAAAACATATAAGTACTCAGCTAACAGAATATTATTATTATATTATTTATAAGGTACTTACCGTGGTAAGCCAGGCATCCACGCTTAGCTGATGAGTGTAATGGTCCTAAAATAAAATATAATATACATAAAATTACAGAATGATACTATAAAAATTTAAAGGCATTTTCTTGAGAAGTGTTATACGATTTTTGTGGGACATATGGTTGGATAGGATGGCGAAGAATTTTTTTTTTACGTTTTACTGTCAATAACCTAAAAACTACTAGGTTTAGATAAAGGATATAATTCACCAAAAAAATTTTTTTGTAATAGGCATAATGTTCATAAAATATGTGTTAAAAATCGCATTTGCTCTTTTCTATCATAATATACCTTTAACTACTGCTTATACGATATACTGGTTAAGCGGATACGTATTGGGATATCGGCCAGTAAAGCAACAAAAAGTATGTATGGGACTAATCAAATCAGAAATGTTTACATGCAAATATTCACTATAGATAATTTACCTGATTCTGTATAGTCCCAGAAAAGTCCGTAGCACGGTTGGTCATAGGACAACCGCGATAATTCTTTAAATCAAAAATATTAAAATATAAATGACGTAGTGGGTACACTGTAGTGGACATTCTTGGTGTGTGTGACTGCGACCAATCGTCATTTTTTTTTATTTATTTTAAGTGCTGCATTGCTCGACCAAGTTTCGTAAAAGAAAGTGGATGTCATGAATGCGTATGCCTCAACCGAACAGCAGAAATAAGTAAGTAAGTAATTAATATTTTTAAATAAATTAGAGTGCTTAAAATCTTATTTAATTTAAGTATTACTGTAAGAAAAAATAAAATAAATAAATATGTCCTACCAGACAGTCTCTTGAAAAACCAGTCAGTTGGATACCTGAGATAAGTAATAAATATTTTGTAATAAATTATCGTGTTTTGAATAGTATTTGATCTAATTTTTACTTTAAACATACAAAACAAAAATAAACTATGCTCTATTAAAGAGTTCAAATTTTAAGAATTCAAAATATTCGTCGGAAAACGAGTCTCTTGGAAACCAGTAACTGGGATAAGTGAATGATTATCCGTAGGACAATTTAATTGTCCCTGGGATATGGTACTGTGGGTTAATGATTCAGAAGATAATAAGCTCTGTAGGTAGAAAACCTGCCTTTTGATCCTGGTGTTGTGGGTTTCAATTATGTGTACCTACATGACACGTACCTTATGTGGATTTTTCCGGTTTAATCGTTAAAAATGTTTAAAGTGTTCTGCCCAATGCAGATTACAATTAGGAAATATTCACATTATTTAAAATATAGTAATATTAGAAAAAAAATATATCGTAAAAAAATGAAAATTTTAAAATCTGGACAAAATAAAGTTAATTGACCACAATATAGGAAACAAAAAAAACATGAAGTTTAACATAGTGAATATCGCAGATACTGTTTTGGATTATTTATTTATTTACTTACATAGGTTAAATATTTTAACAATAGTCTAAATGATACGTTAGTTGGATTACGATGATCTTTAACGGGCCTAATAAAGGTGTCATAGTCACATAATATTTCAGTTCTTAATCTTGCCGCAGTAGTAGACGAAGAACTTGGTGGACATTTTAGCTCAGGTTCTCGTGCATTCGCTAAAAATATAATATAAATATAGTATAGCTTATATTTAAAATAAACAATTAGTAAAATAAAAAAGTATTTTAAATGCCTAATTTCATTGCTACAGAAACAGAATTAAAAGGATGCAACAGCTGTATAATTTATTTCTAGTAAATATACTAAAAATAATGTATAATAGGTTGTATATTATTCATATGCTATAGTAAAACCTTCATGATAATTACAAAAATGTCAAACTACAAATTTACATTTTTAAACTGTGTTATTGCACAAATTTAATAAACAATTTAGAGTATCAGGTACTTCTAAAGTTTGCATTGTCAAACTTAAGCACTGAAAGTAACAAAAAGTTATGTAGTTGCCTACAATATGGCCTGGGCCGCCGAGACCCATGGCAAGAAAAACATTTATAAGGTTAAAGCAAAAATCTATTTACAACGTGTGAAATAAATCGTTGGTTAAAGGTAGTATTGTTTAAAAATGTTGAATGTTCTGTGGCATCGCCCCCAACATATTTAATGTAAGCATAGTATTTAATATATGTTCAAAACATTTTAAATGCATAATAAAAGATAAGGGGTTTCTTCTACTAGTGTTCGGGGACCCTCTAAAGAATCTCAAAAAAATCCACGATTTAAATGGTTTTCTGTAATTTACTGAAGATTGGCGCAAAACTACCAAGGATGCCTGTTCAGAATTTAAAAAAACAACAAAAACGTATTTGGCACGTCTGGGTCACTACTTTTCTCTTCATAAGAATATATCAATAATACGAGGAGACAACATCATGGCAAAATTTACAAAAAGAACTTAAACTAAAGATTAGGAAAAAAAAATAAAAAGAGATTATTAAAAACAACATCATTCTATAAAAATAAGTATCCAACCCAGAGATGTGATATAAGGGTTTGTTTTTCGTATATTGTTGCCTTCTGACCAGCAATACGCGGTCAGTTTAGCTCAATTATCCTTTAATCTTTAGAAAATTGCCAAGTAAACCCCTCAAAATTGCGATTTTTTTTTTGGTTTCTTAAGGTGAGAAAAAATTGTGACCTCATGACCTAATTCTGACCACGGGTTCGTATTTAGGAGGCAAAAATAAATCCAAAAGGCACTGTTCTTATTTGTAAAGTGCGTCGTCCAATTATAAATAATATCATATTAACTTAATAGTAACTCGGATCTCATAATTTTTCTTTAAAATTAAATATTTGTAAAAAATAATAAGTAGCCTGGCTCACGGCCACCCCTTAAAGCTTTGGGCCTGGGACCTGGTAATTTCTACCGCCTTATTATCCCTCACGCCCTCTTCTCAGGCCTGAAAATGACTAGGGTCCGCGCGTTTAGTAAAGAGGCCACCGACGTCATCATTACCTGCGCAAAATCTCCTCTTATTCCCTTAAACCGTATTTAAAATGTTATTTATTATTTTAAATCAAATCTTTAAATTGTCTACTTCCTAGGTAACGATACAAAGCCCCCGAAACCGCGATTGAAAGAGAGTTACAGAAGATTTCGCGTAGATAATGATGACGTCGGTGGCCTCTTAACTAAACGCGCGGACCCTACCTAAAATAAAGAGTAAATGCGACTACCACCCAAGGTGTGTGTTTTGGACCATGTCAAATATATTTTTTAAATCTTTCTACGGAAAATCTACGGATGGGGTTTACAAGAGGACAAATGGACCAAAAATTTAATTTTTGAAAAAATATTATTCACGAAGAGAGAATGTTGATTTTGTATACATGGTTTGCAAAGACTTGAAAGGCATTATGTTTCTCTAAGAGTAAACTACCTTTATTTTTTATTTTTAAGCATAATGTCATAAAAAGTTTATTTAGAATGTTATAATAAATAAAAATAAAAATTGTGTGTGCAGAAATTTGAAGGAAGTAGGTGTTTAAAAAGTAAATTATAAGAGTGTTCCATATGAGTTAATTACAAAAATTTAAAATAAAGAATTTTCAATAATTTCAAAATAAGTTTTATAAAACTTATTAATACCCCTATAACATTATCAAAGTCATGCAAAATAATATTCTAAATAATATTTTGCTTAAAAATAAAAATAAAGGTAGTTTTCTCTTCGAAAAAAATCAGGTTTTTAAAGTTTTTACGAACCCTGTATACATATTTAACATTTTCTCTTCGTAATTTATATTTTATTTTTACAAGCAAAAGTTTTTATAATAAATTACTTTTTTAATTATCCTTTTTGTCCATTTATCCTCTTGTGAACCCCATCCGTGGGCAGTCTGTATATTATAAATAATATAGACAAATTAGGGCAATCTAAAACAAAATTTAACTTGCCTTAACCTGTTCGTATTTTAAGACAAAAATAATTTCTTGTATTATTTAATTATTATTTCCGTTCTCTCAGAAAAAAGGATATTTTTATTTGTGATACATACAGGGTGGTATAAATAAAAAATAAGTTCTTATTTTTTATCTTAAAAAGTTTTTTCAGACACCATTGTATCTCCTTGATGATTGACTTTTAAGCCAGCTTTTGTGAAATACCATGTATAATTTATATAGCGTTTCCAGCCGAAACAGCGGTTCTTACGTCATTTTTTGTAAGAATAGGGCGTCAATTACAAAAAAGCAGATAATCCTGTCTATTAAATCTCTCGCATAGCAATATACAGGGTATTATGCTAAGTATGTGCATCAAATAAGAATAATTAATTAATTTTCAGACAAAGAATATAAAATGTACTGAATTACATATCCCTGGAACACACAAGACGCATGTTTCTTTTTAAAAACTGTTTACACTTTCACACTTCCTTGTGTGCTTAGTCCAAAAATATGCAATTAAGAGGATTTTATTTATTTTTTGAACAAAACCAAATAACATAAATATGACAAAAACAAAATGGGGGAAAACTTAATTTTTATTTACTTATTATAAAAAAGAATAATTGCACAAGTCAGTGGAGTCCCATTTGTTTTTGTCAGAAAATTCTCATCAGAAAGCTGAAATTTTCCCCCTGTTACAACACAATTTGGGAACGAATGTTAAAGATATTTACAAAAGATCTTTTTATTATTTAAGTTTAACATTTTGTACAACAAACTTGATAAGTTTTTGCGAACCCATATTTGAATGAGGTTTGTGGTCCTAAAATTATTAGGAGACACACCCCTAATTAACACTCTTTATAAACTCATTGGCATTAGTTTTTTTAAAGTGGGATGGATTTAAGCCAACTTTAAAAAAACACTTAGACTCAGTTGTACAAAGCAGGTTTAAACTCAGTTCTACTAATCTCAGGTCAAGCCTTTAAACTTTCCGTAAAATCTTAATATTGCTGTCAGTGTCAAGAAATTAAAAGAAATTGAAATTTTACGGAAAGTTCCAAGGCTTGACCTCGGATTAGTAGAACTGAGTTTAAACCTGCTATGTACAACTTGGCCTTAAAGGGGAAGATGCCTGTAAAATCTTTAATTTTCATTGATCTTTATGATTTTTTTTTAAATGAAGTAGTCCCTATATACATTATACAGTGTGTTTACGTAAGTTGGCGTCATATGAAAAACTTTTTATTATTGATTTTACAAAAAAAAATTTGTTATTCTTTATAAAAGTTCTGCATGGTCCAAAACCCAAAAAGCAACCATTAAATATTAAATTGTATTATTTATCTACGAGGTTTGGCCAAAAATGTAATTTTTGCTAAAAGTAAAGCACCTGTATTTTTGCTAATCAAAAATTGTTATACATAAAAGATGTTTGAATTAAAAATTACTTCTTAATATGCAATTTTGTTTTACTTACAAAATATGCAATTTTGTTCACTTACAAAGAAAAATATATTTTTGTTTCTTTTTCTGCGACAATGGTCAAAATTTAGGTTTGTACATTAGTGTACTACATTTCATGATTATAAATGTTATAAGACAGTTTCAAATAAACTTTTTAAATGTATTGTTATCAAAACAGAAAGAATGTACAATGCACTAACGTATAAACTTAAATTTTCTCGATTTTCGAAAAAAAAATTTTTTGAAATAAACAAAATTTCATATTTAGAAGTAATTTTCAATTCTAAACATCCTTTCTTTATAACAATTTGCGATATTAGTAAAAATACAGGTACTTTAATCTTAAGCAAAGATTTATTTTTTGGCCAAACCTCGTAGATGACTGACACAATTTGATATCTAGTGATTGTATTTTAGGTTTTGGACCAAGCAGAACTTTTTATAAAGAATAACTTTTTTCATTAAATTAATAACAAAAAAGTTTCCCATATGTCGCAAACTTACGTAGACACTGTATTTTCAAAAATTGGTATGTAGTTTACTTAATTATTAGAATAATATAAGATTCTTTTTCATGTTATTTATTTAAAATGGCTGCTGTCTAAATTCTTCTTAATCGGCGAGCACTCTTGCATAGGTTTTAGTTATTTAAACAACAAAAAATAAAAAAAATATGTTTACAAATGTCATGATTTGTCGGTGAACGTGAAAAAGTTTTAAAAAATAATAAATTCGCGGAACACACTGCTTAAAAAAATAAAATAACTGGCTTAATTTGCTACGTTTTTGTTTTGCAAATTTTTTAAAAACATTTTTCGAAATTTTGTCAGTTCACATAGAAAGTACTGTTGTTAAAAATATGTGTGCAGAATTTTAGAAAAATCGGTCAATACGTTTTTGAGTTATCGTGCCCGCCAATTTTAAAATATGATTTTGAAAAAACACCTTAACAGTTCGGCTAGGTACCATGTGTTTCTTTTTTGGGCACTATGGTACATAAGAATTCAATGATTATAGTGACTTACCGACTCTGTCATATAAGAAATACTGAAAATTATGTTCTAACATTTTAGTGACATGTTTTTAAAGGACTAGACTGGAATATTAAGAAAAAATCAATATTTTACAGTTATCTCCCCCTTAAAAGAAAAAAGAAACAAGGTTTACTTACCTAAAACGAATAACGTAATTATAAACACAACTTGAAACATGATTTCTAAATGAAAACTGAAATCGAAATAAAAAAGAAACAGTTTTTTCAGTAGTTGGTAAAGATATACCACCACACAGATCCACCCACTAATGCTATCAGATTCGGGTTAGACATGTAATAAAATCTATTATCCACCTCCCAGTTTAAAAATAGTAGTTCCAGTGTCTTCAGCAATTTTTAAAATTCATGGAATTATGTTAAGTTTACTCTGAATTTTGTTTTTATTAGGTCTATCTATAAATAGCCAAGTCAATGAAGCTCTAAAACAGGCAATCGCTGAAAGTCCTTAAAAACAGCTCCGATTTTGGTATATTTTTTAAATTTTATTTTCCATGCTTTTTAAAATTAGAATCCTCTCAGGTATCGGAAATAGTTATTTTTATTTTTTAAACCATATAAATGTTATTTATACAGGGTGTCCACAAACTTTACCAACACACTTTAGGGGGTAATTTTCCAACGAAAAATAAGGAAAAACTTTATCTGGACAAATGTCCTAAACGTCTTACTTTTGGAACTACAGGGTGCTAAAATTTGGGAAAAACAATAGAATGCACTTTGGATCTGATTGTAAGTAGCAATCAAAACCGCCTTTAACATTTTATGTGGACTTTTTGCTCGCGTAATGTGGATGATCCACAGCTTACAGTTTCCGAAAATTCTGTATAAATAAAATTGGCGTGAAAACTATTTAATCATTAAAGAAAGCAAAATAAACAAAATCCATATAATTGATAAGCAATACGTATAAAGTCCTGCAGGGGAATTACGACACCCGATTTTCGATTGAATCCAGCGGGTCGATGTACATTTCCATGGGTTCAGCCACGACGTTCGTCGAGTTTACCTTCGACAACTTTCGTATTTGTGTCTGTTGCCGAAGGTAAACTTGTTAGAGCCTAGTGGCCGAGTTTGTGGAGATGTGCATAGACTTTTTCGATTTGATCAAACCGAGTGTTGTGACCCCCTGCTGATTTTGAAAGCAAAATTGACAAAATCCATTTTTAAAATGTAATAAAAGGAATAGGGCTTTAGTGGCAAAGTTGAACATTTTTCGTTAAATATTTTTTCATTTCTCCAAACATTAATTAACACTTAAGTGTTAGCAACAGCTATTTAGCGCCACAGTTGTAATGCACGATTTTATAACTCTTTGAAATGTAACATTTTTAAACGTTCCAAGAAAGGAAATATGGAGCAAAATCAAATAAAAAATAAATGTAATATTATTTCGATTTTTTTTGGACCAATAAAAAAATAAAACAACCAATAGCATTATTTAAAAATTATGTTATGTCGGAATCGTCGATAGCGGAATAGTCCTCCTGTGGTTTACACGATTTTTTTATGCAAAGGACGTAGATAATTAGTCCGTTCATCCACAGCTCCCATAAGTCGATTTTTGGCAAAAAATGACATAAAGGGTTTTTGCAAAGAGCTCCTTAATTATGTAATTTGTTATTAATAAAAGGTAATCATTTGGTTCTTCTTTATTATAAGCCTGTTGTCTTGACAACTAAAGGGTGATCTAATTAGTGCTTTAGGATTTTAAAACTTAATTAAACACAAACATTGCTACAGGGAAATATATTTATTTTATTCGGAAAAATAATTGAAGATTTTGGGACAAAAACTGGACAAGTCCATTTTTGGGTGAAAATGACATTTTCTCGTTAGTCGTATTCTCTAAAGAAAGGTCCATGCATTGGTGAAAAAAGCGGACAAGTCCGGATTAGTGTGATTTTTGACCATAAACGTTTAAATTGTTTATGACGTAGATATATCACGCAAATAACATCTGCCGCAAACTAAAAGTTAAGTGTGTGCTAGTTTTATTTGTTAAAGTAAAAAATACCTTGATATTACTCATGATAATATTACGATCTTTACCGAACATTTTAAGTCCCTATTTGTGGCTTTTTAATATAAACAAAACCTTTAAGTTGGCTATTTCAAATTGAATTTTGTGAGACGACGGTTCTTCTAGTATATAGCAAGTTTTCTACTAAAATAAAACTTTGAGCATTTTTTCATTATCAAATACAAATAAGCAGTTTTTCTCATTAAATTTAACCAAATAAAGTAAAAGATGCTAGAGTCTTAGTACAGAATATATGTTTCAAAAGCTGAAATTTTAGACGAAGATAATGGAATTTTAAAAATATCGGAAATTAAGATGCGATAACCATTTGGGTCAATTCTTGGACAAGTCCAATATTTTTAAAAATTTCCTCCACTTTTATTTTTAAATAGACTCTTAATAAACCAAATAGTAAAGTCTATAAGAACTGTAAATACCAGAAAAAAAATATTTAGTTTATAATAATTGAATCGTTTATTTCAGAAACCCCCTATCTCCAGAATATTACATTTTGAGTAAACTAATAAAAACTACACAGTTTCAACAAAAACAATTTTTTTGTGATAAAAAACAGTTTTGAAGCCGCCCGACAGACGTTTTTAATGTGCATAGATAGGGGATTTTTGCACTAAACGATGTGTTTACCCCTATACAATTCAATTTTACCCAAAAGTCAATTTCTAAAATTTTGGTCGATATGGGCTCTCTGAAATAAACGATTCAATTATATTTTATATCTATACAGTTTTCTTTGAATTGCAAACAACTTTGAAATATGGACTTGTCCGGGTTTTGACCCAAAGTTTTCAATTAAAATTTAAAAACATTATCGACTAAATGTCCCCAGTGTTGAGAATAGCGAATTCGATTTGTCCAATTTAGCATGATGTTTGGGCGGGTATCTCACTAATAACATTATTTCCGATGTTGGTTTTCAAATTCTCTGTAGTTCGTAGATTGTTAGCATAAACCTTTGATTTCACGTAGCCTCATAAAAAAGTCGCACGGCTATACCGCCAAAGAAACAATCGCTTTATTACAAGGGCAGTTTGGTGATAATGTGATATCACGAGATGGTCCAGCAAATTATCTCGCACGATCATGTAATATCACACCGCGCGACTTCTTACAATAGGGCTACGTGAAATTGAAGGTTTTTGCTAACAACAATCCAGTACCCGTGACACTGTATCGCAATAGAAAAGAAATTTCCTGAAATTGCCATATGATTTACATTGCATAGAAAGGAAATTTCTTTTCTATCGAGTTACAGAGTACGGGTACAGGAACTACAGAGGATTTGAAAACCAACACCAGAAATGTCATTGTCAACAAAGTCGTGGGAAACGTTTGGCCAATATTATATTTAAATCATAATTATTGTTATTAATTGGTTTTCTAAATAAAATGAAAATATTTTGGCCATATAGAAATGTTTGTGTTTAATTTAATTTTAAAATCCTAAAGCACTATAATTAGATTAAGCTTTACCAATACTACCGAATATAATAGAAAATAAATGGGCCAGCAGGTAAAATAAAGAACAGTTTGGATCAATGATTTTTATTAAGCAACTTTACATTAAAGCCTCTTGCAGTCTGTACAGGAGGTAATTTTCTGTCAAAATTTAATTAGATGTTTTTATCATTGAACTGGTTTTTAAATAATAAGTTATCACAATATACACTACAACTAAAAATAGCCTTAAATATAAATAAACATTTATTAAGAATAATTATAACAAAATTTAATTAATCTAATATACACAAAAACCTGCATGTATAACAACAACATACAAACAAAAAATGTATTAAACATGCACAATGTATAAATAATTTTTGTCATGATAAAATATTTATATGCAGAATATTACAAGTTGTACAGACTTCAAATTGTAAAGAAATTAAAGATACAAAAATTCCGTTTCAATAAAACTGAAACGGCACATTTCACGATAAAGTACATGCGTCATTTTAAACTAAAGCTTTTAAAATAAAAACAGCCCAGTTTATTTAGGTTACCTATTATACTGTCATCTGTTTAATAAAATATGTTCGTGGAAATTAGGAAAAAAATATCACTATGGACAACCGAAACGTAAAGAAAGTTTGGAAAATAATCCTGTAATATAACACACTTAAATTAGATAAATTGTTTTTAAATGAAACTCCTGTTTTAATTTACTGTATACTTTAAAAATGCCCTTAGACATTTTTACACCAATATATTAAAATCTTTTAGGTTGATGCGTTCGCTAATGACTAGAGTTATGATTCCAAATTTTTTCAAAAAATTATATAATTTTTGACAAAAAAAGTGACGGCACTAAATATTGGTTAACTCCCAAAAAAGTAAATAATTTCTTAAACAAATTGTTAGTCTCCGTCCGTTTCAGTGTCGTATTTTTGTTTTTAAAAAGGTGAAGACCTTTTTTTTGCTCTTCAAAAATGTCTGGCGGGAAATAGTTCCTCCTCTAGTCTAGAGGGTACCACAGGGGTCGTGTGCATCACGAAGTCTTAATCCGGCACTGAACAAATTAATAAAGTTTAAAACAAAAACAAAAAAGACAACATGGTAGGAAAAGCTGATTAAATCTCTCCCGGCCTCCCCTTAACTCTTGGTGGTCTAAAATACTATTTACTCTTCTATAATTTATGCCATCAAATGCATTTTAAATTTTCTTTAAGCATACAATTTAATCAATGTGCGCGTCGCTAATTATAAAGACTGTGGAGCTGTACTACTGCAGTCGTTAGTTCTTAACTATCTAGTTTGTGATTCTCACCTTACACATTTTTCATCGTGACCAAATTATTGATTATTGCCTGTTATTAAATAGTGATACATCTGCCTTATTATTAAACTAAATTGACGAAGATAAATTAAGCAATAAATGAACATAAAACGGTCCCTTTATTTTTAAGCTAATGGGGTGATCTAGTTTCAAGCCATTGCCAAATTAATTTTGAATTTCTGTCTAACTCTTTATTATGATGATGTCTTTTCAAAGAGCAAAAATTATATATTATGAAAATTCAAAAAAATAGTTTTTATTGAAGGTTAACAAACCTTGTAAATAATATGTTTTTGGTTTCCATTTAAGTTTTACATTTTTATAAAAAATATTCGGTGCTCTAAAAAAACATCAAATGCTCAAAGAGTAGATTTATAATTTTGTATATAAGTCTAACTGAAATTTTGGCCTAAAATTGTATTATAAGGGGAACAGTTTATTATTATTTAATAAGACTTCTTGAAAAAATTAATTAGCTTTGCTAAAATAATAATTTAAAGCAAGAGAATAGTAATGATATTTTAAATTATTAATATATATTTTTTTAATTTTAAGCAATCTGATTCGAATATAAGAGCCTCATACTCTACAAATATTCATAAACTAATTTTGTTAGTGTCAACCTACTCTTTGTCTCAACCTAAAAATTTTAATGTGTAAGTCCTAAAACCTTTTTGTAACTTTAATTTTGATTTTTACCATTTTAGTTTTAACGGTTATTAAAGGATAAATTTTCTTTTAAGGCTCATCACAGACTATGCGATAGATTTTAGCCTCAAATTTTTTTTAACGCATGTACTTTGTTTCGTAAGCAATATAAAAAAGAAGAGTTTGACATTAAAAATACACATACCCTAATTAGGTAAATTATCAGTCTACTACTTTTTACTATATTATATGACTTTTTGATAAAGACATTATGCCTTTATACTATATACATAGAAAATAAATCATTTACAATACACGTTTGCATTGCAAAACAGCTGTGTTTCTATAGAAAAATTAGTCAAAAATTCTCGTTTTTTTTTCTGGCTACATACCATAAATTAACTAACAACGATTTACACAGTGTTTTTGCACTTTAATAATTTTGTTTCTACAGTTTATTAACAAAAATTATAAAACAAAGTTATTTAAGGTATATCTGATCGAAATCACCTTTTAAGAGGGCCTACCAATAAATTAGAGACCTTTTATTTAGCCAGTATGTCTTTAAAATAACCCTATCCATGAAAATCCTTTGCAACACCATTTAAAGTATAATCAATTGAGGATATACACATATATCCACGTTAAAATATGGTAGGTATGTAGAAAGAAAATGCCGAATGAAACATAAATGAGCGGTGCACACTATATAACAAGACACATCTATTTGGAATGCTTTAAAAGTCACTCTACGACACAGGTTAAATGTTTGCTCCACCGGTATTTTACTTGGTCGGGTAAGGGTTTATAACTGTCACTGCAGCAGCTTGCTGACTAGCTAATACAGCAGCTGAAAAAAAACAAGTTTGTTAATTTAATTAAATTAAAAAAAGTTAAAAAAATATGTACTGTACATATATAGTAACTTTAATAGATAGTCCAATAGAACTTATAACAGGTAATGTATAGTTTAAAAAAATGTTACTAATCAATTTGGGTTAACTTATTGTTAGTAACATATTATGTTTACCATAAACAAAAATCTAACTTTTAAAATTGCTGTTCAGTTCCGCTGTAACTATTATGATTTTTTGGTGCTATTTTAGGTATAGTTGGCTTTAATGCCAGAAATACGAGATAAATTTATTTTAAGTACTTATCACTCAAAATTGAAAAATATATATACAGGGCTGACATTTAAGTTGATATTTTCCTCTAACAATATAAAATGCTAGCAAATAAGAACGATGTTTCAAATAAAATTATGTTGCGAAATACTGGGTGTTAAAGTTTTAAGAAAAAAATCTTAAAACTTTAACACACTAAATTTCAAAAATGAAGCATTTTCGAACATTATTTTATTTGAAAAATATTCTTATTTTTGCATTTATTTTACGCTTAAAATATCAACTTTATAAAGTATTTAAAAGTACCTACTAAAGAACGAAATAAATCTCTAAGATTTATACAAGATTCAGGATAGCATAGAAGATTGTCATAACATACACGCACAAAAAGTCAGCCGTTTCTATTGATACATGATAGTTCACTGAGTCCAAATAAAGGTCATGAAAAACTGTAGGCCAGATTGACAAAATAATAAAAGCCTTTTTTTTCATTATTTAACTGTCGTGATTGCTTGCATTTTTGTTGCATTTAAAGTAAGTTCCATCCCTAAATTTTCCAAGTAACTAACTTTACATTACATGTTTTCATTAAAAAAATATTAGTAACATAAAACCATAAAAGAAATGTTATTTTACAAAGTAAGTTTTAGCTTTGACTTTTTACTAGTAGGAAGCTTTATTTATTAATATTTTTAGCAACGCGTTAAAAATAGTTTTGTATGAAGATAGAACCAAAACGCTAATTTTAATTGTAAAATAATCATTTGGAAATTATTTTTGAAAAAAATGGGTGCTTACTCGTGTTAATCCGTTTTAAATACATGATAAATTATATTTACAGTTTATAAGTGACGAGCCTAGTTTCAAAGTGTACATCTATTTAATTTATTATTTAATACAAAAATGAGTTAAATATTCCAATAGTTGTAAGTTTCTGCGCTAAATTTAAATAAATATATATTTTTAGGCCATGACTAATAACACAACACAACTTAAGAAAGAACGCATTTCATTCAAATGATAGGTTATTTATTCATTTTTTATTAAAAAAAAATATATATAAAATCATAAAAGAAATGTTATTTCAAAGTGAGTTTTAGCTTTGACTTTTTAGTAATAAGAAGCTTTATTTATTAATATTTTTAGCAACGCGTTAAAAATAGTTTGTATGACGATAAAACCAAAACGCTAATTTTAATTGTAGAATAATCATTTGGAAATTATTTTTGAAAAAAACACAACACAACTTAAGAAAGAACGCATTTCATTCAAATTATAGGTTCTTTATTCATTTTAAAAAAATGTGGTATACTTGGTTATTGTATACTTTGAAACTGTCCCTGAATTTGAATTAAACTTCTAGTAACCTTTTTATTGGATTTTTACATTATTTAAAACATTGGGTTTCAACGAATCAAACATTTAACAAACGAGAAGATACGCTTTTGTCTCAAACCACATAGACACAACCTTATTAAAAATAATTTTACACTTACCTCCATAAGGGGCGGGATACATAGGATAACCAAGTCCTACATGGGTATGATGGTGTGTATGTACATGCCTCTGAGGTGGAGGCGAACGCGAATCCTTATTGTCGCCAGGGGTTTGCTTTCCACTCGATGGGGTTGTATTCGTAGGCTGAGTCGTAGGGGGTGCGCTCATTTGAGCTGGCGACTGCCCTGAAGGTGGTGGATTAATCGTCGAAGGACTTGAACTGGCTACAGACGTCTTAGGGGTAGGAGATTTAATCGCCCTTTCTTGCAATTCATGTATCTTATGCGAGGAATAATATTGTGCATGATGTTGCAACATATCTAGGGCTTTGGTGGGGGTTGCGCCCGAGAAAGATCTTCGGGCGCATGATATCGGGGCATTTGAGGATGCAGGTATGGGCTATTACTATATGGTCCTGGTACCATTATGCCTCGATACATGGGGTGATTAGGGTCAAAGGGGAGCGCTCCATAGTGAGCTCCTTGCATATAACTTGGATGAATATATGCATACTGAGACGTAGGTGGAGGAGGAGGTCCTTGGGTTTCCATTGTAGGTTTAACTCCTTCCTGCTTTACCTCTTTCTCTTTCTTTTCTTCAATCTTCACTTCTTTTGACTTCATATTGGGACTCTGTGGCACTGACATCTTATTTAAATTAGGATTATTTTGCTTATTGTGATCAGTTATACTTTGCTGTTGTTGCTGTTCCTTTCGTCTTTGTTGTTCATATACATAGTATCTTCTTGCTTCTTCGTCTCGATGACCATGATGTTGCGGAACTTGTTGTAGAGAAGGTTGTTGTTGAGGAGGCTGTCGAGAATACATGTAAGGATTCATCTGGTTTTTAATTTCTATGCTTTCTTTTATTATTTGATGGTTATCGTTTTGATGTTTATCCTTAGGATTGGGTTCAGACTGCTTGGGTTTACTAGGCATAGGAACTTGAATTGGGTTAGGAATCGGTACCGGTGGTTTAACTGGTTGCTCTATAGGACTAGGACTTTCTTTTACCCTGTCTTCTTTGTGTTTGTCGTCCTGCGGCATAGGAACACCACCATAATTTGGCTCCATGTTGTAAGGATAGCCAGGCATGTAACTATAAGGGTAGTAATGTTGTTGTAACATTTTGCTGGGATATTCGGGAGTTTCCTTCTTTATATCTTTTTCCACTTGTATTTTCTCTACAGGTTTTTCTGGTTCTTTTGGTTTGTTAGCATTTTCTAATGGTTGCTGTTGTTGGTTTGGTACGACATACTGATGAGTTTGAGAGTAAAAAGGATAAATTCCGTACTGTCCCATATGAGGCAAAGCTTGTCCACTTTCAGTCTTTTTATCGGGATTTTTATTTTTATCAACCTCAGCATCTATACCTACTGGAGCACCATCATCCGAAATATCAGAATAAGCGGGACTCTGCACCTCATCTCTTCCACTTTGTTCGAGACCAAAAACAGGTTGATCCGCAGGACTTGGATGAGGACTACCCGCCGGAGATTTTCGATTCTTCTTTTTAAAGCTTGAACTTTTTTGAAGATTAGCGCCATTTTGTAATTGAGGAGGTTGAGGCATCAGTTGTGTTTTCTTTTCATCTGGCATAAGAGATGAAGTGGGTTTTACTTTAAATTGAGCCAGTTTGGCAGTTTGAGTAGGCGACGGCGGTGGATGAAGGGGAGATAACTGAGATTGCATTTGAGGGTTGGAAGGATTTTGATTCGGGATAATTATATTAGTTGGCTGACTAAATGTTTGTGGAGACATATTAACATGAGATTGCAACTGGCTTGTGAAAGACTGTGGCTGAACATTTTCTGGCTGGCCACTTTGTTCAGCAGATACGGCACCTGGTGCACTTGAACGACCTGATATGTGTTGACCCGTATTATTCGTTACTGAAGGTCCTAAAATTAAAAAAAAACATGATATGATGATAATCAATTAATTAATTAGGATTTTTAAAAATTGTTTTTTTACTTGTCAATTAAAGAAACTATTTTAAGTCATAAAAATAAAATGTATGCATATAATTACCTTGAAGTGGAGATTTTCCACTGTGACCAAACACACCTACTCCTCCTGTTTGTCCTGACGGATACTCCTCAGTAGCACCAAATCGCAATATAGCGGGTTTAACAACAGCCTGTGGTTTCACCACTGTAGCATCTCCCATAGACACATTTGGTGAACTAATAGCTGCGGCTGTAGGTAAAACCGGCAACTCGTGGGCACTCGGGGAGTAGCCGGTGATGGTGGTGTGCTAGCACTTTCTGCTGCATTAGCTATTAGGGAGGGTATCTCCGTCGAGTTACATTCTTTCTTTGCCGGGGGTGTAGGCGGACCGTCCTGACTCTTTTCAGGAGATTTCACGGGTGTAATAGGACTAGGTGCTTCAATATTCGATTCGTCGTTTTCTGACATCGAAGTAACATCTAAAATAAAGACTCTTGTGAATAAACATTATTTTTTTTATAAAGCACTTGATGTTTTAAATCAGATACAGAGTTTAGTTCTTTTGGTGGTTAACATTACTCACCCTTGGTATCTTCATCATCAGCTATTGATCCATGCGCATGAGACTGGTGGTACTTAAGACCATTGATATGCTTGTACTTTTTGGAACAGTTCGGCTCCGGACATTCAAGTAGTACGGGAGATGGTGGCGGACTGCCACATGGAGCTGGAGCTACCGGAATGGGTGTTGAGGTCGGAGGTACTACCACTTTCGCCTTTTTACCATTGCCTGGGGGTGTCTCTTCTTCACCAGCACGACTTTTTCTTTTATTATCAGGCCGAGGAGGAATAAAGGGCACTGGAGGCGAAGGAGCGTTAGCAGGTCCTGCACCATTGGCAACTCCACGACGTCCGCCTTTCGGTCCGCCTCCATTACGGAGTTTGCTGTGTACGGATGATCGAGTTTCTGAAAATACGACACTATAATTAAATATGCAATTTTATAGGCGTAAAATGTATTTTCCATACAGGCCCTACCACTTTAAAATATTCATGGGCAATTTGCCAATGTTTGTCTAATCTCTACCTGCTAGTGTGCAACTCACAGAAAATCAATTGAACGCATCAAACTGGCACGACGTGAATATTAAAAGATCATTATAATAAAGTTTAGCATATTTGATTTAAGAGATATGAGTTTTACATAATAAAATCAGGAAATCGCAACTTCTTTACCTCTGCCTTTTGGTGTTCGGTTATCAAGATCGCTTGTAGGCGAATCACAGAATCTTGGTGGAGCCCAGTCGTGCCTTGTACAATCGAGCAAGGTTCCTACATACGTTTTTCCTCTCCAGGTTACATTTACTACTAAGACACCTAAAAAACACATATTTGCATTTAAAAATAATCCCGTATTTTAAATAATAAAATTATAACTTTGTTGGTTAAAACATTCATCATATTTTTTACTAAAATAGTCATTACGTGTGCAAAACATGATTACTTATAATTAAAATTTATAATAATGAATATTATTAAATTTCCTGACTTTGGGTAAAAAAGATCAAAAATGTTCTCCTTTAAATATTTAAAATACAATTACAAATATTCTTAAATCTTTTTTTATCCATTTAAGGAGGCAAACACAAAAAATAAACTTTTTTAAATGATCTCACCAAAACCATACAAAGTATAGAAAGTATGGTGGTTAGATAGGTATAGATAAATAAACTTTTTCGTGCATTTTTTTTCAAATAAATGTTTTCTTTGTGAAAGTCCTTTAATTTTAAAGAATAAGTATATTATTTAAAGAAAAACTTCATTTCAAAAATAAACAATAACTAAAAAAAAGTTCAATTTTAAGGTAGGCGTCCAAGAAAGATGGACGAACTGGTCCGCTAGCGCTCCGCCTGGCTTATAATTCAGTCACAGTGCGTCCATTAGAAGCGCGTCGCATTGGTGCAGATGACAGTGGATTTGTGTGTTGAAAAGATATTTCGCCCATCCGTCCGACTCTAGTGGACGCGTACCTTCAGGGGTTTCTTGTACCGTGTTATTTTAACGGGTAACTACGTATTTTCTGCACATTGGGCCTTTAATATAAAACGTCTAAATTATATTACTATGCCAAAAATAGCACATACTGTTATTAAGACTTCACAGGCGCCTAAAATTGTTATGAAACATTTTTAAATGTAAGACACCTACCTCCTTCAGTCTCATGCCACACTATTCCTTCAAGAGTGACACTGGTTCCAGGTTCACATGGTCCTAAACAATCTGGTTCCGTTATAGTACCCACACTTGTTCCCACACACACATCGGCAGTATCCTGTAAAAAAAAACAATTGTGAGTGAGATTAACCCTTGATACTAGATTTGTTTTCTATATGGTTATAGTTAGAGCGTTAATTGCACATGAACATATTTTATGAATTATTTATGTGGTAAAGTATTTTCATCTTATTAAAAAGAATTTAAAGTACATACAAAATCGCACTGAAAATAATATTATACGGAAAAACAATTATTTTGAAGCAGATGGAACATTTTAACAATCTTGTTTTAAGACTCCTGAAGCATAGTCCCAAATTTATATTGACGTTTTACACTCTGCAGAAGTTAATAAAAAAATTATTTTTCTATTATCAACTTCTATACTGCCGTCCAACGGAAAACACCGTAAGTGCATATAATAATCCATATCACATACGGTGTCTTTTTTTTGGACGGCAGTATAAAGCAGTAAAACGTCAATATTTATTTAGGACTATTTATTTAGGCCCCAGTATTTTGATAACAACAACAGTAAACAATTAAAATGAATTCCCGGTAAAATCAGTGAACAGTAGAATAAAGAGTAGAGAAAAGTGACCAAATATGGAATACCATTTTGTTTTTTAAACATAATTTCCATAAACATTATAAATAAAAATCTTTTTGTAGTAATTATCAACAAACATATATTTGTCCTTTATTTGTAAAAATATTCAAGTTACATTGATCAATTTTAGTCAAGATTTCTTAGAAAAACTAAAAAATGATAAAGGTAGCCAAATATAGAATGGGTACCCAAATATGTAATACTATAAACACCTTTTGGAAACTTTGGTATAACATAGAAAGCAACAAAAATAATTTGAAAGAATCACAGATCCAGGCGTTAGACTCTGGATCCAGCACAATTATTGTGCCCAGAGCCCACACCAACGATGTGGGTGTCTTAAGCGAGGTTGACACGGGACTTAAATACGAGGGGGAAGAAGATATCTCCGCGGGAAGCAGATTCCACCATCTAGATACACTAGGGATAAAAGAACGAACAAAGTGGGCAGTTAGGGGCTTGTCCAGTTACTCCATATAGGGATGCATACTTGCGGCACCACGAGTTGGAGGACGTATACTAGACAATTTCTCAGAGCAGAAGATAGAAGTACCTAAAAAGCGATAAATGCCCATAGCCGACGATGGCGAGAAAGAAGCCTCTCTGTAAACGAAGGGTCATTTATGAACGAACAGTCCTTTTATGGCTTAATTCTTGTCTTCTGATTATTTTCTTGCTCTATCAGAAACTTTTTAAATGATCAAAGAACCCAATTATGGAAGACTCCATATTTGGATTTTCTGACGACTTTAAACTAATTTTTATATTTTTTTATCTAAGAAATTAATAAAATCAAATACCGTTTAAACCCACAACAGAATATCCAAACTATCTCTAAAAGTTATAAAAACAGTATTTCGTGCACTTTATGAACATAAAATACGTATTTTTAAAATACCTTAAAAATTTATGAGAAAGCGATTTAAACAAAACGTTACTACAGCGACGAAAGGGCTTGCACTACTAGCATGTGACCTTTTCTACTTGCAAATGGACATAAGAAAAAAGAGACAAACCCCTCTAATTGCGTGTGTGAGTTTCCGTTTAAGAGAAATGCCGGTATTCCATATTAGGGATACTATTCCATATTTGATCATGCATCTTTTCTCCAAAGAAATAAAGAATTTAATTTACAGTAATCATTTGGTATGATAATAGAGAAAACCATTATTGTTGTGTGGTAACACCTAATACCTCGTAATACTATTATTAGATACCAACCAATTAAAACAATGACAGGCTATTTTATATAACATTGTATTGTGTAATACTTTAGTGGTACTTAAAGTTCTGTTTAAATAATTATATATGAATTACTAAAAACAATATTTATAATCTTATATTATAAGTATTCTTTACTTATGGAAAATTTTCACTTTTAATCTCGCATGAATAATTTCCGAAAATGTTTTGAGTTGCGAAATTTTGAAAATTTTAGCGTTAGCAAAGGAAACATATTCTTTAAATAAAAAAATAGGAATTGTTATTTAGACTTGCGGAGATGCTGATATATCAGTATCTTAATTAATATTAAATGCGATTTTGATGGTAAATATTCTATACACGTTCAGCCAAATCTAAAGGCAATACGAGTACACGCGTTAGACCTTCTCCTTTCCACGAATTGTCTATGAACCTTTTTGATATGGCGGAACGTGATAATGTCAAATACGTAAAAAGTATTTTAAAAAAATGTGGCTAGTTTCTTACTAAGATTTCAATTTAATAATCTTGCAGCTACCTAGACAATTTTGGCAAAAAATGCAATACCTTGTATTCTAATTAACTGACGTACATTTAATAATTAAAAAAAGTATTTATATATTTTTACAAAGCTTCAATCAAGGCTTTAATGTTGGCTTGTCGTTTTTCACAAAGAAAATGTTTTAATCAGCTTTAAAAATAAAATTGTAGTTTTATGGATAGTATTTTAAAAAAGCATGAATTATTATATTTAGGATATTAAAGGTTTTTTCTGGGTATTTACAAGTAGTTAATACAAAAAAAAAAAGGTAACATGAAAAGTAATATTGGTTACGGTATTTGGACTGTTAGACATCGTTAACGGACCAAGTGAAAAATGAGTTTGACGCCCTAAAATGCGGCACTTGCAGCTTTAAGAAAACTATTGTGACTGCTCTTAAAATAAAGAAAACATGTTCAACGCTTTAATACACCTAGTGCCCGCAACAACAATTTACATATTTTTGATAAAGTGCTAAATGCAACACCGACAATAATTGTTGTATTAGCTAAAAGCACAACAAAATGTCCACTGGACTGTAATACCATCATGGACTATGTAATCATAATCAACGATAATACACTGCGCTGCATAAAACGATGTGAACAAAATTAGGTATATTAAAGTGCCACTTACCAGAGAAATATAATACATTAATCATTTAAATTATGATGTAAGCAATATTAAAGCTTTATCCTTAATACGAGGGTCACTACTTATATTTTGAGCCTTAGCAACACCGAGTGTTGTCAGACGCCACCTAACGTTTTCGCTGGAAAGCTTGACATTTTTCACTATAAACTTATTTCCGGACTCTCTGTTCGACCTTCGAACTAGTGCGGACGTCGCGTAGAAATTACAGAATTTTTCCCTGTGTGGCGGTTAGAGGAACTGTACGGACGTTTACTAGCCTCCGGGGATCGAGTAAAGATTCACGCTAAATTAACGGCATCTTTCTTCTGGAGCTAAGCGCTGTGAGCGAAGATTCTTAAAAGCTGATGGTATCCGGTTTGGTAGTGAACACGAGGTATTTCTTAAATGGCGGAAAATAGATGGGCGTGCCATGGGAACTGTCAGTAGTGAAAGTGAAGGTTATACGTAGCACCAGTAGCAGTTCTTGGTTTGACAGCTATCAATTTATGCATTGCATCGATTAACAGATTTTTTTAATTTTTTGGAGACGAGCTCGATTATACAGATTTTCCGCCGACGAAGCCCTGGAAAGCATAGTCCGGAAGGGGGACAGCTGATGAATTGAACCTGAAGTGACCAGAACCAAGAACAAAAAATAGAATA